>JAGFPH010000080.1:220572-254272 GCA_018207615.1 Philaenus spumarius
TCTACGAAACATAACCTATCTATCTATGATCTTCATGCGCTATGACACTTGTATTCCAAATTGAAGTTAGTATCAATTTCGACCACAATCATCAATTTCAGTTTGTATTTCCTCACAAGAAAACAACAGGCCTTCCCCCAGTGTACCGTTCTCCGTTTTTATTCAGTCACGGCAATACATACTACTACTTGGTAAGTCAAATTATATTTTCAATCTATAATACAGTCCGCTTTTACTTAAAATCCAGCATAACAAAACAAACCAAATGAAAAATTGTAAAAGAAAAGGCAAATATATACTGACACAAAGAAAAAACTATTAATAGCACAACTTATTACATTCGCTAACCCTTATGCGATGCTCTGTTCATGCCAATAGAGTATCTTGAAAGTATAAAATGAAGTCTTTGAGTCTTCTTGCATTTGAGAACCTGATCTGCCAAGTTGATTTCCTAATCATTGGAATACAGCTTCCTTCTCTGTTGGTTATGGTTGTTAATCCTGTTGTCTGGATTCCTCTAGTAAATTTCTTGCAATGTTGACTAAAGGTAGAGTTCTTGCAGCTCTCGATGTGTTTGGTTTTAGCGTTCAAATATAATTCCTGAAGTTCTGCCAGTATTTGAAAAATGTGTTACTTATAATGAAAATGCTAGTACTTATATTTGATTCTATGAGCTTTCAAAGATTACAAATTTTACTAAGTGAAGAAGTGTCGTTTATGGAAAATATTTGAAGAAGATATGTCTTAGTTACATTATCATGTCCAGAAGGAGAGTCTGGAACATTGTTGGTTCTTTTTATAGTTTTCCGAAATTCCTATTTTTTACGAAGTTTATAGTTTACCTTTTGGTTTCCTGGTTTTTACTAATCTAGTACACTACCCATATTTCTCATAAAAAGCGTTTGCTACATATCTCATGAGTTCTTACAATTTGATGTTTATTTACTTTCTACAGACAACTTAAAAAATTCTTAATTTAAATAATTTTAGGTTTATACATATTTACAATTTTTAACTTTTAAAATATTTATAACTCATAAACTATTTATTAAAATTAATTGGCATTTTGTCACCTTGTGTATTTTTGTATAGTATAACAGTCTATATTATTTCAGTGTATTTCTTTGTCCTCTATTGACTCTAAAACCGATTTCATTGAAAATTTCACATGTTATCCATATTATAATTCCTGGAGTTAATATGGACATTACAATTGCTACAGTCTAAAGGGTTGAATGGGGGTGGCTACTCATATACTATAAATATAAATTGAATTAACTTGATACAAGCTATAAAACTAAAATTGTGTAATATTACTCTTAAGTGATACAAAAGAAGTTTGCAATTCTGATAGTTAAATGAAAACAATGAAATGGGATAACTACCCTTAAAATTAGATAATTATTAAAATGGGTTAGCTACCCTTTTAATATTACACTAACATTAAACAGCCATGTGTTTAATATGCGCTCTACCATCCCTGCGCCGATCAAAAGAATCTTATTTTAACCAGAAGTCAAAATAATTTTTTCAATAACACTCACTAAATTGTGTTTGTTATTTTAATCTAAGTATATATTTATATACTAAAATCAAGCAACGGCGAAGCATGCCTGGTCCACTAGTTAATGCTATTTTTTATATTTATTATGTTTTAGATTTATTCTGACATCATATTTTTGCTTATATCTTTTAACTTTAACATATTATTTATAATTAAGCTAATACAATTTTCTGTTGAATTTTATTACCCATTATTAGTTTGTTATTGATTACCCATTAAAAAAAGAAACAACTTGTAATACTTTCATCACCATAGACTATCGTGACGCTAATAAACAATATGCATAGACTGGGACAAACATTTGTGACATTCACCACATACTATGAGTACGATTTTGTTCAAATGAGTTAATATACTTTTTTATAACCTAAAATGTTTGTCAAGTAATAAATATTTGTGTTCTTTTTTTATGTTGCTGTTTTCAGCATTTTTGAAGTTGTTACATTCAAAGGCGGAAAACAGCATTTCTAGGAATTGTTATGTGAGAAAGGGGGACATTTTCCTGAGAATTTCACATTCACAAGAAATAAAAAGGCGGGAAAACCGCCAGGAATTGTTGCGTGAGAAAGGGAGGTAATTTTCCTGAGAACTTCACGACTTCACATTCCCACATAAAAAAATCATTTAGAAGAATCCACAATATAAAATTTCTAGCTTTAAAAAAAGTAAAAGTTGCTGATCAAGCACCATATATGAGTGGCAGACCTTCCTACATACTGATACAATAAATGAGGTCTTTAAAATATATTAGTACTTCAAAATTAGCTTTTAAATAGCAAAATAATACTGCCACATATGTGATGTCAGTCAATTTCAATTAGACCAGGCATCGCACATTTGCGGTATCAGTCTGTGGATAGAAACCGCATATATGTGCCACTAGTCTATGCGTATTAAAAAATGTTACAATGCTGGTAGCGAAGGTGTTAATTAATAATTAGGATCCATTGTTCTCCTGTACATGTCAGTACAGAAACCTAAATGTTAGTCAAGTTCACAGGGATCTTGCTAATTTAAGCATCTTAGGGACTTAATTAAGATGTTAAATAATACTAATAATGTTAAATAATTTTCACATTTCTCAGCAATTTTCAATTAAAGTTGGTCTTGTGCGGATTCATCCCTGGTAATCCGTCTCAATCTGTCCTTTGATAAGTGCTGCATGTTTAGATAGAGGATTTCTTCGAAAAACTGCATTTCTTATATTGATCCATGTAACGATTTTATCTAAGAGATCATCATCAACAGTATTGCTAAATACTAGTATAGTATTATTGGATCCATTGTTTTTATGTTTATTTGTTCATGACCTGAAAGTGGGAAAATTGGAGGCACATTGTTTGTGCCACTTTATAAATCTTGCATAATTCTAGAACGATTATGGACAGCATTGATGACAAACTGTAATTTAGGATTATCACCTTCTAAATTATTCAACGTAAACTAATTCTAAATCACTATGTTGTACTATAGCATCAAGTGATTCAACATCTAAATCTAATTCCCCGTTGTTACTTTCATCTGAGCTTACTTCACGATCTGTATAATTCCCACAGTCAGAATATGTTTAGTACTCACTTCCTGTACACCAGACAAAAATAAAAAATCTCCGTTCTGAATCATTATCATTTTGGTCACTTATCACATGTCAATTTCAATGAAAGTACACAATAATGGACTGTTGTGATGTGAAGAGATGCAGCTGTAACGAAAATATAAACAACAATTACCAAATGTGAAGTGAAATCAAACTACAGTAAAAGTGTATACAGTAAAACTCCAATTATCCGAACTCCAACTATCGTAATCGCTTTCAGAATTTCAGAAAGAAAAAAAATTAAAATGGTAACGTATTGCGATTTGCAAAATAATGATTCTGTCTACGCGCTATTGTCCTTCCCTCCGCGAAGCTAGTGTAGGCGCCAGGTGGTTAACGGATTAATACAGTCAAACAGTTTAGGCCTACTTTGACCGAGATGTTCAGCAAGTAGTGACATTCTACGCGTACATACGCTTAACATGTAAAAGTGTTACCTTTTCATTTAGTTAATTAAAGGCTCTTTTTAATTAAAAATATAGTAGTTTTGTTCTCCCATTTTCAACATACGTACATTAATTAACCATACATTAATTAACCATTTCGGGACTAAAATAGTCTAAATCCTAATTCATGCTCAGACTAGGTTATTTCAAGCTTGGGACAATGCGTCTGACTTTGTATGCCTAGTGCTAGCGAGAGGTTTGTTTTACTTGATGTAATTTAGTGAAACAAAGTGAAATATGTTAATAAAATAAGGTTATTTTAACATTTTTAAGTACAGTTCAATTCTATTATTTATTCTCTACAATGTGTTATAATCAAATTTAATTTTTGGATAAAGCATATATTCCTAATTTATTTTTCAAAATATTCTTCGACAAAACCTATTAAACGCGGTTTGGCAACATGATTTTATTCTCTCTATTTTCTACTGTTAGCTAGTACCTCCTATCGATAATCGAAATAGTTCATTTTAAAGCTAATAGATTGTAGCAAATGCCAGTAAAAGAATTATTTTAGTCGTGTTAACGCGATGATAGTACTCAAACGTTAAAGTTATAAAACGTGCATACGCGACCATAGTATGTGCGGATTGTTTACTCCAGTCACGAAGCCAGTTCCAAAAAGGTTAAAATAGACCCTTTTTTCGGAAAAAATCCAACTGTCCGAATCTTTTACTATCCGAATGGGGTTCGGTCCCACTTGATTCGGATAGCTGGAGTTCTACTGTAATTAATATGTGCAGACTGAAAAAATATATTTGTAATAGTTTATTTACTTCAAGAATTATTTGACAGTTACTATAACTGAAATTAATTTGTTGTTTGATAGTCGTGTCTACACTCATAAGAACATAAAATTCTTAAAAGTTCCTGATTAAATATGTGTTGTATTTTTAGTGTACAATATTAAAAGTTCTATATCTTTAATATAGGTCTGCACAAAAACATGAAGAAGTTGCAAGTTTGGAAGCAAACTTACAAGAACTGAAGCAAGAGTATTGGAGATGTCAGCAGGAACTAGAACAAGATAGGTAAAGTAGGATAAGTGATGTACAAGGTATAAATAAAATAATATCAAAGTTTTAAAACTGTTTAATATTTCTTAACTTTAAACACTTAGTTTTCCCTTCAGCTGTTCAATATGTGGATTCCCTTACTTATTCCGTTTCCTCGCTTATAGATATTTAGTAGTTTCTTTGTGATTATGTCATCGATAAATATAATTTTCACTTTCGGAATCATAATTAAACTGGATGAGGAAATCATGTTAAACTGTCATTTTTAATAGTGCGGCTATCAAACAAAATGTCAGGGAAACAATCTACAGGCATGCCTACAACTAAAAATATTACCTTTGCTCTTTTATTCTGGTCTCAAATCAATCTCATTTAAGATGGTGGTGTTGTCACACCTCACTTAAGAGATATAAAATCTAAAAACCTGATATTTTTTCACTCTCTAAATAATATCTTGTAAATTAAATAATAATTCCAAATAAATTTGTAAATTGTAAAAGTATTAAAAAATGTTTATTTTTTTGTGATTTTGAGTTAATGATGTAAACCTATTGGAAAAATCCTTTATCGATTGTTACAACAACAGTATAGATCCAAGCATTGCAAGCTGAGATATATGGGAATTGGAGCTGCCTTGTTGCTGTGTGACCGAACTTTCAGTAGTATAAAGCAAGAAGAAGGAAGAGAGAAAGAATGTATGTACGTAAAGATTATCAAGATTTAGTAAAGAAAACGTCAAAAAAATTTGTTGTGATAGACGTTACCCAAAACACATTTTGGACTTCTCTTCTCCTTTCAGTGAACTGTTCAATGTCTACACAAAAGTAGATAGCCAACTTCCAGGAACCAGAAAGCCTAAGTATGGAAAGCAAAACCTAAGGCTCTTCCTGGTGTCAACCTTGGAATTTCCAAGTACAGGCACCTGAAATACAACCATGTTGGCCTCATCGTTCAGCTTCTTTGACTTCATTGCTACAGGACGCATTCGAACTAGAAAAGCCTGATGCAGTGTTTTCATTTCCCGAACCAAGCAAAACTTTGTATAAAGCTTCTTTAGGTTGTTCTAAGTAGTTCAAGGACGTGTTCGATCTGACAAAAAAGTATGTACCTCTAGACTGTATTTGGTTTTCTAATGCACTTACTACTGAAAGGAAGGAAGAGAAGGGAAAGTGATACAAACTGTGCAAGGTGGTACTCAAGCGATGGATATACATTTGAAATTAAGTTTTATGCTAATATTAAGAGACTTTGAAATGACTTATTGTTAAGTTTTTCTCGTAGTTTATATTTTCCAATCTGTTTTGAAATAACACTTGTCTTGTGTATCAAAATTTATATTTTTATTTTTTTCAAATAATCTTTATTAATATAACCATATCTCATTCACCACCACGTTTGGTGTAAAAAACAAGCATCTTCAATTTGATTTACTTAATAAACATTAAAACAAAAACTAATATCAAAAGTACATAAAGTAAATTATAATTCATTCAGGGATAGATTAATGTAGTTATGTGGTTTTAGATCAATATCTATTTGTATAATTTTTTAAACAGTTTCTTTCATTTCCTGAAAATTTTTAAAAATGTGCGCTGTCTGGTTTTTGGACCAAGGTTTTCAATTTCTTTTGTATTGTCACTAAATGGACAAGTACTTGATAGCTCCATTTCCATCAATTTCTTCTTTTACTCTTATTATTCAATTACTCTTTTCAATTTTATTCAATTTAATTTTTCAGGCTTGAACAGTCCGAGACTAGGAATGGAACTGAATCTCTATCATATGTGGATACTTGATTTGAAAAGATGATTCATATTTATTTTGTAAAAATAATTATTGTAAATAGCATAATCTGATGTAACACTTCATCACTTATTTTGTACAAATATGTAATGTCATATATTTAATAAATAATAATAAACAATCCATTTACCAACTCTTTATTGACTCTTGGCTAATATTATTGACTACCTAATATGATTTTATTCTCTTTTACCTTTCCTTTATATTTTAATGTATTCATCGATGTTTTGATTTAATAAAAGTATCATATCAATTTATTTTTGAGTCATTTTACAATAATGATTTTATAACTGCTAAAATAAATTCTCACTTGGGACATTTTTCAGCCTTCTCCTTACATCCTAAGACCTAAGATACCAGTAGGCAATATTTAATCATAGTTCAATAGCACAGTTGTACAGTAATTATAACTTTATGTCAAATTAATTAACATAAACTTTATGTAGACACATACGAAGGAAGTAAAACTACGTTATAAATGAGAATAACAGTTTTATTAAAAGTTACATTATAAAGTATTCAAGTTAAACGAACATTAAATCTACTAGTTTGTTTATGCTGACTGTAGTATAACATAAAGTGAAACATATTTTTACAGAATTTTAATTTTTCAATAGATAAAATGCATTTTATAAGTACACTGAATTGCAAGGAATACAAGGCATCCTATAATTGAATAAGATAGCATACATTTTGGCCACTGCTATGAATTATTGTATCTTTATGCTCTATTTGTAAGATTAATAATGGGTATAAATTAATACCGAGATCTACTAAGGGCCACCAGTATGATTTCAACAACAAATACAAACCAATAAAAGGGACAGAATTTCCGTACCACATTAGTATGATGGAACCAGATGAAGGGACAGAAATAACAATGCCTGAAAGCGCTTTATTATGCTACGAGGGTCGTCCAGAAACCAAAGAACGAATGCGCATCGCGCGCGGCGCAGATCCCCACTACTGTGATTACGTGCGTGGCCGCTTGCCCCTTCCATTCTCTTCAGTGTGAGGTGAGTCTCGTTGCTGTGTGGTCACGCTACTTGTTTTCACAGCGTTTTAAAATGGCGGCGCTAATCGAAAATCCCGCTAAATGTGAAGTACGGAGTGTAATCCGCTTTTTGAATGCTCAAAAAGTTAAGCCCAATGAAATTTATAGGCAAATTAAAGCTGTCTATGCTGAAGATGCAATGAATGAGTCGTCAGTAAGAAAGTGGTGTATCATGTTTAACCAAGGAAGAACTAACGTGCATGATGAAGATCGGAGCGGGAGGCCATCACTAGTCACGGATGAACTGAAGCAAAAAGTTGAAGAAACAATTCAGGAAAATCGACGTTTCACTTTGACGACTTTACATGACTCTTTTCCACAAATTTCACGATCACCCTACATGAGATAGTGACAGATCATCTTGGTTAAAAGAAAGTGTGTGCTCGGTGGGTGCCTAAGATTTTGACGGACGACCATAAGGCGAAACGCATGGGGGCAGCCCTTGAATTTTTGACTCAATATGACAAAGATGGAGACCAATTTCTTGATCGTATTGTTACGGGAGATAAAACATGGGTTTCGTATAAGACTCCAGAAAGCAAGCCTCAGTCAATGGAGTGGCATCACACAAATTCGCCCTCAAAACCCAAAAAGGAAAAATCATTGTTGCAGACTCGCAAAGTCATGGCAACGGTTTTTTGAGACCGAAAGGGATTAATACATGTGGATTTCATGCCACGAGCTGCAACAATAAACTCAGAATCCTACTGTGAGACTCTTCAACGACTTCGTCGCGCCATCCAAAACAAGAGGCGTGGAATGCTGTCGGCTAAAGTTTTTTTCATTCACGACAATGCCCGGCCTCATGCCTCAGCACGAACGCGGCAAGAACTCCAAAGTCTGAAGTGGGAAATCTTTAGTCATCCCCCCTACAGCCCTGACTTCGCACCTAGTGATTTTCATCTGTTTCCAAAGTTGAAGCAATTTTTGGTGGAAAACAATTTGGAAATGACGATTAACTTAAAGAAACAGTGATAATATGGCTCAAATCTTTCGGGCTGATGAGTAAAACATCGGAATAGAGAAACTGGTTCCATGTTACAACAAGTGTCTCGACAACAATGGGGATTACGTCGAAAAGTAGAATAAGGTACTGTGGCTGTGTAAATAAAGTTTGGTGTTGATATCTTTTGTTTTTATTTAACCATGCTAAAACGTTCTTTACTTTCTGGACAACCCTCGTATAAATGGTGGTTTTCTGCAATCCTGAAGAATCTGAAGCTAAGAATTGTTAACAACATGGTGTTTTATGAATGTGAGACATGGAAAGTCACTATGAAGCCTGTGCCTGAGTTAGGAATGGGTCGATTGTCACCGAACATAGTTTAGGGCTCTATTTAATTCTTTATTAATACGTAGTTAATTTAAAATTTTAGTTTTCTGTAAACCTATTATTGCCCCACGTGAAACACAAAGAAATTACTCAACTTTGTCACTTCTCTAAAGCTCAATATCGCTCGACAGAAATATTTTGACAATAATATAAATATACCATTGGATTCATCAAGATTTTAAACTTTCTTAAACTGCCTTCCAAACAGACATCACTCTTATAGTTTCGAAAATATAAAGGTTTCTGTAAATATACGTTTTAGAAAAAATGTGTAAATACAAAAGTTAAAGTTTAAATCATTTCCTTTCCAACGGTTTTTGTTTTATTGCGATTGGATGACTTTTAGTGGGTGAAATATTCAATACAAGTAGACCTAGGCCAAGTGCCACACTCCCACGTGTGCTCAAATTGAGCAGTCTGACAGTTGTAGGGTTAAGATATTTCAACAGTATTCTATTTAAAAAAATACATTTATGTGACTGCCTTTATATAGGGCATAATGTTTATGTGGGACAAGTTTCACAGTTCACCAGCTTTTTTTATGGCAAGAGAACCTAAATCACATACTTGCTTGTGGAATCAGAAAGAATTGCCAAAAACTGTTATTATAAAAGAACTAAAAAGAAATTAGTCCTTTTTTATTGTTATAAAGCATCTCTTTTTGTATTAAGAGGAAAGTCACTTGAGATGTCTTGGCTTTAAAATCAGTCCAAAAATGGATACAACAGACTTATAGTGCACTCTAAACATCGCATGAGCTCAAATCAAAACCTCATGTAATAATTGATTATAGTAAAAAGGGTGTAGACAGCAGGAACATTACTACAAAAAATTATTTGGGGGGGGGGGGCAAAATATAAAATTTCCTAACAGTTTTGACCACATTCCCAACTTTTGTGTGGGGGTTCCAAACCATGTTGTAACACTTAGGCCCAGTAACATTTCGGCCCAAATTCCTCAGATGTGGCCTGCGGTCCAACTCTCTACTAGTAACACTTCGTCCCAAAAAATATTTGACAGGTCTTCACTAAATGTTTGGGAGGATAGTATTTTATTGCATTTGTGAAATTTTCACTTAAAGGCACTCACTTAAAAACTAACAAAAGGCATTAGATTTAAAATTTACTCCGCAAGGCTTCGACGAAGATAATTTTCAACTAAACTTTAACCAATTTCCATATGGTTAGGTTAGGTTAGTGGGGGTGAGATTCCACCGGTGTGAGTCACCGTCAGGTGAGGTCAGAGGATGCAAAGGGTAACGGTTGGGTGACATTCCACCACAGGGTGGTTGCAAAGTATACAGGTCATGGGCCTTACTACCTGAACTGCGTTCCTCAACCCTTGTCAATTTTTCATCGGGCCGAAATGTTACTCCATTAGCTTATTTAATCAACTGTAAAAGAGAGTGGGACGAAGTGTTACTGTTTTTCTAAGAAATTTGAGTTTGGCCGAAGTGTTACTACACCTTCCAAACGCGCAGAAAGGGGTTCTGGATTATTTTGTGTGGAATAAATCTCAGTGAAAATGGGCCCTAAAGGCTCATCACCGGATTTTTTTTTGAAAAATGGACTTCTCTAAGTATTGTTTGCAACACTGCAGGTGTTATATTGAGTACTTTTTAATATTTTACACAAATTTTAACTTGTTCATCACATTATTGAAAAACATTCGCCACATTTTCCCCACCATTTTTTTCCCCCCAATATTTTTGCCGCTAACTTTAAAATTAACCATTTTTTGAAAAACTTACTCTGGCAAGACTGGTCTTGCGGCCTGGAGCAGTGGATGGCAAGTCAGTGTTGCCACAATAACAAGAGTTGGAACTAAATTTCCCAGAACATCATTTAAAAGAAGACATTGTATTTATTTGGTACAGAAATATTTGGTTTGGTCCAACATTTTTGGATTGGGAAGTATAACTTGCTTGTTATTTGTGAATGTTGGTAATTAACAACAAAAATGTTCAAAACCCAAACCAAAAGTTGGAGTTTTTAAGGGGTTTTATGCGCAATTTAATCCAAAAATCTAAATTCCAACTTTTCAAAATCTAAAATTTCTCAACTTTTTGGATTTTAAGATTTGGGGGGGGGGGCAACGCACCCTTGGCCCCCCTATAGCGACGTCCCTGGTAGACAGAAATGATGAGATAAATTCCTACTACCCATTCAAATATTCATTTATTCTATGCCTCAAAATTTAAGGAAACAAGTTTTTGGATAAATTCATTACATTTATTGAAAAGGCTTTACAGAAAAGGGTAGGAGTCCTAGTTCAAAAAAAATTCCCCAGCAACAAAATGAACAGACTCATTGGCAGCCATTTTGCAGAAAACCCTTCTCCAACTGAAAAGGATATCTAAAGCCAAGTCAGAAAAAACTAAAACATGAACTGGTATAAAAGAAACAACTTGATGGTGGCCTGACTTAAAGATGTATTTCATACTAATATTAACTACAGAATGTCTCAATTTGAATATTCTGCTATATTTTACTTAATTTTCCAGAATATATAAATTATTGTAAGTAAAATAATTATTTATATATGTACAGTGTATTAATATAAAACTGAATTTCCTGCTCTTTCAAACAATTATATTTTTATTGCTTTCTAGGCAATGTAAAATATCAATAATACTAGAATTTTACAAACAACATTAAAATGACCTGGTCACCATGACAAAATAGATCACAAGTCATTAGGTTACAACATTTTAAAAAATGCTTATGTAAGACCATGGGAATATTGTTTTGATTTATTTCCCACAAATAGGTAAACCTATATATCAGAAAGATAAGAAGGAGGGAGCAGAATCAGTTACAAGAAACGATAATAAAATATGATGAACAGGCGAAAAAATATAGTAAAAACAACCTTATCAGAATAGAAAAATTAAAAATAAAACAAAAATGATGAAGTACTAAAAAAAAACTGATTTTTACAAGGTCAGTTAAGTTAGTAGTGTCAAACCTAAAAAGGTATAAGAGCATTTGAGAAGAACCTTTGGAAGGTCCGGTCCACTAATTTAAAATGTCACATTCAATAATTAAAGCCCTAAAAACACTGGCTTTTTTACCATCTAAACAAGCATGTTTAGCTATTGAAAAATCCTTTAATAGTGATATGGCACTTGTAGATGGCTTATTTAAGTAAAATAATATTACCAAACATCATTATTCACTATTGTCATCGTCACTGAGCTCCCAAATCTGAAAAAAAAACATGACAATTGAAACCATACAAGTAAACTGTTTAAGCATGATTTAATTTTAGGTGTCTGTCTTCACACAGTTGTTGGCATGGAAGTGTTGACCAATGATGTTACTGTGAAACTCAAGACTAACAACAGATTCAAGCTGCCACCACTCCCCTACTTAATCCCAAAATTAGATGCTTAATTTTGGTAACTAATATATTGTGCGAGGCAGTTTTAATCTAATATAAACAATAGTAGAACTTATGTAACCAAATCAGACAGAAATAAACGGTACCAGGAACTGGCACATACTTTCTCACAAACATATTTAAATTATTAAACGTCACGGTGACTTGTAGGGTGGGGTAGGAGAGGTGATTTTGTATTAAAGTTGTTTTCTCATAAAAATCCATAAAATTATGGAAAAACCAACTTTTCTCAAAAATGGCTCGAACAATTTTGATTAAAATTTTACAGTTTATAGTACTATACGTCCCTAATAAACTATAAAATTTTAATCAAAATCGTTAGAGCCGTTTTTGAGAAAAATTGATTTTTCCATTATTTTAAGGGTTTTTATGGGAAAATTACCCTTAAACATTAAAAATTCACAAAAATGAAAAAAACGCCTGGAGATACCGTGGATTAGTACCTCCATACCAAATTTCATCAAAATCGGACGACTGGTTTAGGCTCTAGGTCTGATAACATCCACACAGACACACACACAGACATCACTCCGAAAACCACTTTTTTAGGTTCAGGGGGACCCAAAACGGATATTTCCACCAAAAACTCAAACTCGAAAATTTTGACGAAAACAATACTTTCTCCATTTACTAAGGTATAGGGGGAGAAAGTAAAAAGTGAGTTCGGATTACCAAAATTTCAGATAGTAATTAAGATGAAATTTTTAAAAATTTAAGGTAAAAAAATTAAGGAAATATTGAGTATCATCAAAACACTTTTAATAAAATCTAACTATTTGTATTAAAACATATTGAATGCTGGTTTTATGATTTAAACACCAAAATCAGATGTTATAGTTCACAAAATCTCAGCATTTAAAATTCTTTTACCTGACTATAAATTCTTCTACAATCATTATCAGACCAGGGTCGATAATTTTTGAAACCAAAAAAAATAATAGTAGGATGAAACCCATTAAAAAAGGACGAGAATATAACAAAAATGAAAGGAAAAATAATTTACAGGCGATCTGAGGTTGGGAAGTGGAAGGGGGTGAGTTTTTAAGGGTAAAAAATGGTGTATCTCGATTTCTGGCAAAACTACAAATCCTATGTAAAAAAATTAAACGACAAAGTTGTAGGTAATAAAAAGACCTACAACTTTTGTAATTACACTTTTTTCACATAACCTCAAAATTTATGTGAAAAATTCAAATAATCAAGTTTTTGGTTTTTTATTTTTATCTTATCCAAAAAAAAATTTTTTCACGAAATTTAGTGAAAACTTACCTTTTTATGTCCTGAAGACACTGTAATTTTTTTGATTTGAAATATTAATTTTTTCACCTTATTTTGACTTAATATCGAAAATACACCCTAATTTTCAATCGAAAATTCTCGCATCAAAATATCAGCTTTTTAAAAATAGTCGGGGAGTTTTTTGTTCGTTGAAATCTCTTCTTTCTGATAATGTAAAAAAATATATACATTACTATGGTAAATGTTCTCAGAAAATGCAAAGAAAAGAAAAAAAACTTGAATCCGAAATTTTTTTTTAATCACTATGTACAATTTTGAGCTATTTAGTAAAATTTACACTTTAATTACTTGAAAAACGTAAGATTCTATGTTACAATATATACAATAATACACTATCAACTCCTATAAAAGCGAGGGTACGAGCTTACGTACATGAGTAACATAATATAACAGCTGATTTCACCCATCATCTGTAAACCCAGTGTAGATTATAGTTTGGGGTTATGATTACAACTTCAATCGTTATAATTTTTTGTGAAGTTGATTTTTTTTTAAATGTGAGTTGTAGAACTAATGAGTACTATAATATACGTAATAATATTTGCATTGAGGTTATAAACTATATACAAATACAACCTTTTATCATCAATATATTTGTTTATACAAATTTAAAGAAGAAATAGGCCTACCTATTCGTTTAACAGCCGATTCCACCTATCATCTGTAATACTTAAACAAACTCAGTGTAGATTATAGTTTGGGGTTATGTTCAGGTAGGCCTAGATAAGTAGGCCTTAATGTTGTTTGTAAATAGTTTGTTTTTTAAATTATGTATTTCTAATGTGTATCTAATTAATAAACCTGTGATTTTTCACGGGGGTTTACTAGTACTTTAAGGCTAAACACCCCGGCAGTAGTTCCAAATACTGCCGCCACGTAGCGCTTCAAAATTATGAAAATTCATTTTACTGATTACTCGCTTACCGTTTGAGTAAAAATTGGTTTGAAAACTGATTTGTACTTCTAATATGTATCTTTAAGTCGCTATGCTAACGATTTTTTTGATTTTTTATTTAATAAAAAAAATTACTTTGTAACTGCTAAAAGGAATTTTTTTAAAAGAAAAACTGGTAGTCATTTTGAAGATTTGATGGAGAAATGAATTAATAATTTTTCAGACTGAAGATCGAACCAGTGGTTCCGTCGGAATGGATTTTGCAAGGTTTATCTCTAGTATTTTTTCGCGCGTATTCCCCCCATCATTGCTAGGTCAACTTCATGTCAAGTTTGAACTCAATCGGTCAATCCGTTCGGTAGATATGAATTATTTTGTAAAAAACACATACAGACAGTCAGACGACAAAGTACAGTAGACCAAGTTTTGTATTGTAAAATTTATTTGTCTCGATCCCAGGATTAATTCATTTTAATTAATTCATTTTAAACAGTTGTAGACACATTAAATTAAATACACAGATTAAAAACGTTTAACACACCTTATAATTAAATTAAACATAAGTTAGATGAAATTGGCTACATAAATATGTTTACATCAACAGAGGAGATACACTCTTTAACTATTGGTGAGCATTTGAATTACATTTCTTTATTTGTTCGTTTTCATCATTTCGCACAAAAACGTAAACGGATCATAAAAGTCTTGGGCTGTGTGTTGTTTGGGAGCTGGGAGCTGCGAGCCGCGAGGATGGGTTGTATGTGCCTGTGAGGAGAGAGAGAGAGAGAGAGAGAGAAGGCGCTACGTCACGTCGCGTCGGTGCGTGCGCGTGTCAGTTAGCTGTTCAACGAGTGACACAACGTTGGAACTAAAAACGCGTTTCTGACAAAACCGTTCAACCGATTTGTTTGAAATAAACTTTAAAATTATTCAAAAAAATTTGCCCTAAAAATGACTACCTGTTTTAGTCAAATTTTGACTTATTTTAAAAGTTATTAATTGTAAAAATTTATTAAGTAATTTTTTCGAAAATTAGAAAGCATAGCGCCTTTACAACTTTATACTGATTACAAAACAGTTTTATTTTTTCAAATCGGATAAAAAATAAATGAGTAATCAGTAAAATTAATTTGGCCACGACAGTGCTGCTATCTATTGGGCTAAAATCACAACTTTTTTTGTACTGTTTAGCCTTAATAAACTTTACATAGCAAACAATCTATTTTAAATACTCTTATACAAAACAAAGCTAATTTACCGTTTCAATGAAAACTAGACTAAAAAACAGAAAACTTACACAATGTTTAGGTTGAATTGGTATTTGGATGAAAAGATAGGAACAAAACACAGTTATTTTGAACTATGTCTTGAAAATTCATCCTTATTTATTCAACCAATAGTGCTAGAAAATATGGTGGAACAAGTTTTAAGTTATATCCTCTGAAGACTGAAAAATCAACAAATAGGGGTTTAAATTCCACAGTTCATAGTTTGGAATAAATGTCTTAACATAGACCAGTTATATGATGCAGTTGTAACAAAATGTGCTCAGTGACAGCAGTAGAAAAGTTCTCTATTGATATTGAGACAAATGGAGAAGATGATGAGTCAATGTCACATATTAGTGGGAAAGACAACAGACACAATATTTATTGTTATGTAATAAGCTTAACTGTCATTGTGCTGCATCGCTTAAGGTGTCCACTTATTTCAAGAAAATAAGGTCAGAGGTATACATACATGGACATGGTGAGTGAATGGAAGACGGTAATGACTTCTATTCATACAAGTTGGAGGTTGACCACTCTGGCGTAATGATCTAGAAGAATATTGGCTGAGCAACTGTCAACAGCATATCACTCATATGTAGGCCAATCTCGTGTCCACCTAACCTCGTGTGATTTCTTTTTGAGCAGCTATGTGAAAGATAAAGTTCATAAGGTTGAAAGATGAAGTTCTAAACCTTTTTAAAGTCAGAACAATGTATAATAGCAGCTGTGGAGTGTTGACATCAATACTCCCTAAAGAACTTGACTACTGAATCGAGCTTACTGTGGGATCCACGTAGAACATCTGTTGTAGTACTCTGTAAAAACTTCAAAATAATCTCTTTGTAATAGTTGTATTATTTTCACTATTCTATTGAAGTTAAAACCTGTTAGCAAGACAACTTTGAATAACCGTGTATGTATCTGTGTGTAGAATTTAAATAATTACCTCAGCCGATTCTGTAGCTTTGTGCATCTCTGTCAATCCAGTTATATCTTCCAAAAGAGTAGCATTTTCAAACACTTTCTTTAAAAACTCTTGGCCATTCTCTTCATACTCTTTTACTACCTGTTTATCAAATAATTTAAATTAGTTTGAGAACATTTTTGATTATTTTAAATAGCTATTTGGAATTTATATTATTGGACAAATCAACACATATTAAAAAAAACTATAAGTAAATATTGACCTTGACTTGTGAAAAGATATATTATTGGATCAAATAAAACTTGAACACAGAATCTCATATATAATATGTTTCTTAACTGCTTCCCGGATTAAGCAGTTAACCCGAGATATTTCGTGTCAGCGTTTGTCCAGAAAATAGATTAACCCGAGTTATTTCGGGCAACAATAAAACTTCCATACTCGTGTGGATTAAAAAGAAATATTACGTTAAGGATTAGTTCGATATTAATGTGTTGATCGTAGCACTTCAAGGTTTCTACCGTTATTCACTAAATTGCGCTGATAACCTCTGAGTGGCATTAAATGTGCCTACATCGCCATTACGTGAGATTCATTAGCATGCGTTCGTTTTGTTATTTCTTACTTTTATTATTTGTCATATTTTTTTTTAAATGAGTAGTGAGGAAGAGTGTTAGTGATATTGAGGAAAGTGACAGTGAATCTGAAGAAACTGAAACAGAATCACAGTTGGACAATTCCGATGTTCGTGACGAGAAAGGAAAGAAAATACGGCACGAATCCCGATTCTATTGTCTCGAATGTGATGTCGCTCTCAAATTGGTTCTTTAGATTCAAAGATTATCCCGAAATACCAAACAAACCAACTTAACCTGTATATAATACTAGCAGTTCTAATAGACTTCCCTTCTGTTTTTATCGTACCATTCACCAAACTTTTTAGACAGACCTCGAATACATAGATTTTCTTTCAAATATCCTTTATAACAAGATTAATACAAATTAACACTCTATCGCATATATATATATTGTATATATAACTAGCTGGCCCGATCCAGCTTTGCACAGATAGAAAAATCAAAGTTAAATGTATATTAACAAAAAATATATATCAATAAATATATTATACTATGTATTTCTTATGGGGATTTTTAGTAACTTTGATCCCCCAAACCACCCTCCCCCTAAAATTTTGAATTTTTTTAAAACCTTTCTTAGAGAGCACCTATGGCCCTAGAGGAAGCTACATACCAAATTTCATTCCAATCCGTTCGGTGGTTTTTGTGATGAGTGAGTGAGTGGTATTTGGATTATAATATATATATATATATATTAACCTTAGCCATTTCCTACTAGCTTACTTTATTTGGTATAATAGTAAGCAATCATTGTCACTCCTCAAACTAGAAAGTTATGTTTTCATTTTTGTCACTTTTACAACAATAATAGTTATTGTTCTAGTAACTCGATAATAGGTATTCGAAATCAGCTGTTTTTAACATTATAATAATACAATTATAACAATAAAAAAAATTTTAAATTACCGTTTTACAAATCTAGTATTTAGCCTCTTTAGGTAAACACACTTTACCCCTTTATAATATTACTATATCATTAATTCAGTTCCTAAACTGTAGATTCATTTAAAAAAATGAAGCATATAATATTTTCTATTTAACCCTCCGTCGGTCGCACCTAAAAACTTACGTGATCGGTCTCAGTGTATCAAATTGATAAACTCATTTTAAAACTTTTTTAATATCCTTTAGATGTTGTTTGAAAATTGTATGCTCATTATGATTGTACTCTGACATATCTACTTTATAATAAACCATTTTATACTAAACCATATTTTATGTAATACGAAAGGAAAAACATACTCAGGGCAAATACTCAGCTCCCCGCAGTAGTGAATTGAGCAGTCTGTGACAACTCAACTTGTATTAAATATTTCACCCACTAAAAGACAAAAACCGTTGGAAAGGAAATGATTAAAACTTTAATTTTTGTATTTACAAGTTTTTCTAAAACGTATATTACATACGTAATCATTGTTTCAGTTTTGAGTTTTTTAAAAGAAAATGTCAGGCAAATGAATCACGCCAAAATGACGCAGAAATTCGAGTTTCTATGTCCCTCCCTACAGCCCGCCCAGTAGGTTTTCTTAGTTAAACATATATATCGTTGGATTCATGATAATTTCCCCCATCTAAAACTTCCATCCAATCAAAAATCGCACAAATAGGTGGGAAGTGATTAAGTATTTTGTAGACCCTTGCAATTGGTCAGATTTCCAACCAATAAACAGCCTCATATGTTTGACATCATATCTTTGTCATCCCAGACTATTTTTAGAAATATTTTTATATATGTCTGTGTAGTTATGAAGGGGAAAGGGTAAGGAAGGGCGTCTGTAGAGGGGAGAGTTCCCCGCCAGTGTAGAAGAAAGTGACACCATTTTTGCACTTGCTGGTATAAATTTGATACACTGCGACCGACGGAGGGTTAAGCACTATAATATTACACAAAAAATGGAATCAAAAGCCTATAAAATACCTTAGGTGAACATGCAATGCACTGAGGAAAGGCTGGCGTTGAAGGCAAAATGCAGCTATATGAAGATAGAAATCCTCTAATGGAATGTGGTACAGGTCCTAGGCAAGTAGGTTCATTTACACTTATTGATCCTCTGCAAAAACAAATATAAAGTATAATTACAGCATTTAATAGAGAAAATGTAAAGCATTTTAATTAGATTACCTGAAATTTCATTTATGATATTTGAGTGTATCCAAAAATACTACACTTTTCAGGTCAGCATTATGGTTCAAAAAATTAACAAAAAGCGTATTTGTAGATTTAAAAAAGTTATTTGCTTATCTAAAAAATGCCTTATTAGTGTTAAGTGTGTTTTCATTGGTTCAAAATATTTCTACACCAAAATATCATTTGCTCAGATAAGGTGTTTTAAAAAATTTTCCTCTATCTTTAAAACGGTTTGTCGTATCAAAAAAAAAATTAAAAAAAGCCAAGAACAAGAATATCTTAAAAAAACGTATAAAATCCAAAATCCAAAATCATAATAAAATATAGGGTGTTCTATAAGAAATTCGAAAGCTGGTCGCCATATTGGAAAAATGGGGAAGATAAAAATTCAAAGTCACCAAATTAAACAGAACTAAAAGTCCAGTAGTTCCAGAACTACTTAACTTTTTTGAATAGCTTTTATAGATTTCAAGAGAAACAGTTGGCACACTTATATCAATCACCCTGTATATATATGTATTGTATTTTTTGCCCTTTAATTTACATGTCATAAAATGTAGGCTAACATTTTAAAATTTTGAGAATCTCATAAAATTTTCCATTTATGGTAGACAGGCATTATTCTAAACTATCAAAAAAGAAACTTCAGGTAACAGTTCCAAAAGAGTTTGGCTGTATTTAACCCTACATATGGCAGTACTATAGCGAAAATTGAAAAGCCGGTTTTTAGCGTTTTGCAAGCATTTTTTTTAAATTCTAAAACAATAGTTAATGAACCACAATCCAAAAGTGTTCCATAGCTTTTTTTGTAGAAAAAACTTCAAAGAATTCAAATATGTCACTAAAAATTAGTTTCTTTTAAAATTGTAAAAGTTATTACCTTAGAAAGCAA
Source organism: Philaenus spumarius (assembly GCA_018207615.1). Lineage (NCBI taxonomy): Eukaryota > Metazoa > Arthropoda > Insecta > Hemiptera > Aphrophoridae > Philaenus > Philaenus spumarius. The sequence goes on from JAGFPH010000080.1 coordinate 240,836, forward strand.
AAAATGTTCAGTAACGAAAGGAAAAAGTTCAACTTTAGGCCCAAATAACAAGTAGTAAACATTTTGTAATTTTTTCGTAAGTGTAAAAAAGTTTCGTAATTTAGTTCTAAATAGAACTGTATAAAAACATTTATCAATTTCAAATGTTGAAAAAAACAGTTTTTATGCTCCAAATACACGACTGCTAACAAAACTAGGCGTAGTTTGAAACATAATTTACTTATATATGCTTTGCCCAGAAATGAAATATTATTATAACAAAGTGTAGAGGATAAACCAAAGAAAAGAATGGTATACTTGTCTTTCCTTAGTTCACACAAGTGTTTGAGTTATCTTTATTTGAATAACAAAATGACATCAATCTAATAAAACTTCCCCGACAATATACTACGGGCAGGAAGGGTCACTTGAATAACGTGGGAACCCACGCGCAAGATGGTCTCACCAGACTGCCCTAATTATGTACTTTGCACTGCTGTCTGGACAAACAAAAAACTGGTTTATTCTAGTTTAATTCCCACCATTAGAATGGTCAAACTGTTCTCTACAAAATGGTGTACAGAAATCTGCCAAAACATGTGATATAGTGGGCGTTATCTCGGTTGACAAATAGGCTGTTTCATTGGTTGAAAAACTGTCCAATCGCAAGGTTTACATAAATCGTCGTCAAAAATCGGGTAAAATAGTGACATCTGATTGGAAGGCACTATTAGAAAGATAAAATCTTGACGAATCCAATGGTATTTTTATAATCTCGATAGAAATACTTCTGTAGATGGTCTTGGACATGTAAGAAGTGGGAAATAACAGTAAAATTGTATGCATATTCGCGAACGGAAACAGCTGTAACCCGATCTGCATATTATTTTAAAATGATAATTACGTATGTAAATATACGTTTTACAAAAAAAGTTTTAAATACAAAAATTAAAGTTTAATTGATTAGCTTCTCAATGGTGCTGGTTTTTTACGATTGGATGATTTTAAATGTATTAAATAACGGAATATGCAAATTCTAGTTACTGTTCGAGCTTGTTGCGTTCTACGCCCGAGAGAGCGTCCCAAAGTACAGTCTGCCATTTACAGGGATTAAGTTCACACAAGGTTAAGATAAGTTAGGTACTTTGCTGACATACTTTGAGGTTTAAAATATGCCAATAGTACTAGTCTCAATGGTAATACGAGTAATAATGATAGACAAGATGGTGAAAGTGATGTAGAAATTGTAAAACTTTGTAAAAGAAACTTATACCAAAAAGTACCCTCAACTAGAGTATACGAGAAAAAAATAGGGTTATTTTTTAATTTTGTTAAAGAATGTTATACATGTATTTATAGTTATAAAAGTCTGTGACAAGTCTTAAACACTCTTTTTCAGTTGTTGTTAATTGTTTCACTCAGCCTTTGCAACTGAGCCCTATTATTCTTTAACAAAATTTAAAAAATAACCGTAATTCTTTCTTGTATACTCTATTTGAGGACACTTTTTAGTATACGTTTCTTTTAAAAATCTCTGTTTTGTGAATTGTTGAAAATTGCTGTAAGATAATAGTCATGGCAGATTAAACAAAACTGTTATGTTGACTTAGGCATTCATTGATGCCTATATCCAATTATTACCTTATGACGTCAAACCCAAATTTAGAATAATAAAAAAAATTTGGATAAAATAAGAGTCTTGTAATGGTTTCGAATAGCTTGAAAAATGATTAGTATAATACAATTGAACTTGGTTATTTATAGCGTCAAAGGCCGTTAAAACCAAGTTTAACTGTATAAGTTAATTAGAATGTAAAAAGTGTTATTTTAATTTGAATTCTATAAACATCTATAACACCTATATTTATGATGTTCTAATGAGATGGAGATGCCGCACACTCACACAGAGCTGCTAGAACAATGTGTTTATTTTCCATTTTGTTGTAAATTAAAACACCAAAAGAAAAAAAGTTAAAAAAAAGGAGTTTTAACCTTGAGGGATGTTGCAAAATGCTGACCATGATTTCTACTGCCATTGCTGATGCCATATTGGATACACCTGGTCTAGTTACTGTACACTGCTGATCCAAAGTACGGTCTGCAGAACTCTGCAAATAAATATACAGTTAACTAACAATCTGAAATTATATATTTGTTTTATAAACTAAAACAACTTTTAAGTAAATTAAATAATACACAGTTGGCTATTAATACCGGTACATATATTACCATACATATTTTTATTAAAGCTCTCTCTATCAGAGATTAAATTCATTGTTCTCCACAACAGAAGTAACAGTCCATCTTACATAAAATATAATAAATAGATTAGTAATATTAATCATGGATTCACATTGACGGTGAATGTGCTATATGACTTTCACATAAAGGATATGCTTAAGTCAGAATTTAGGTAGTCATGGGGAGGGGAAGCAAGTTTGGCTTGTAGAATAAGCCACTCTGTTAGCTATATCACACAAGGAAGAGTATATTGTACATTTTATGTTTAATAAATGTAACTAACTTACGACTCATTAATTCCAATACCTTGACCATCTAACTGGAGTCATTTGCGCTGACTGCTGTTTTGGACATCCAGGCGTTACTAAAGGAGTATAAGGAGTTTACTCAAACAAGAGAAGTTGCACGACTTTGTAAGAAATCAACTGTGCTAGCGAGGCACCCATCACATTAAATTTTTTATTAAGAAGTAGGATTCAGCAGGATTGAAAAAAGTAGGAGTATTTTTTCCTATCTGGGGTCTTTTTGTTTTATAATTTTATCATTTTAAATCAAGATTTTTTATTTATTATTTTTTAAATAAAGGTATTAGGAGGTTGAAGGTTTTCAGAATAAATACATTTAACATATTACATATATAATATTAACAAATAATGTGTCTAAAACACTGTCTATTAAGATGTACAGATTTGAAACAAAAAGAAGAGGAAGAAAATACTGTTGTTGAATTTTCATCTTCGTAGTTGTCTACAAATTATATACGAATTAGGACGACCCCATGCCGTAAAGGATCTTCTTAGTCAGATAATTGTGTGAAATGTTGTGTAAATAATGAGGTTGTTTTTTACTTTCAGACACAAGAATGTAGTTTTTTTAGAGAAAAGGGAAAAAGAGATGAAGATAATGATAGTCAAATACAATATAATAGTATTCAAATAAAACTCAATCATAGATATTAAAAGTATTGCAGTTTGTGAATTTGTAATAGTTGAAAATCATAAGGAGTTCAAACAAAATAAAATAACTGATGAAATGAAAACAAATATATTAGTTTTTGTCTAAAGGGTTGAACAAGAAATTGTCTGCCTAAGTGAAAAATTGAAATTGTTCCATAATTTATAATCTAGTAGTGTTTAAAATTTGCAGATGATAGGTAAATCAATTTTTTTAAACACATAACTAACTGTAAATTGTCAGAATGTTTCATGTTAATTGGTCTTAGGATTTAATACATCTTTCTACACATTTAAATGGGGTGTAAATACAACTAAGTAAAGAAAGCTACTTACATTTCCAGGAGCAGTCACGTCATTACAGAAATAACAACCTAGTTTGAGATCCATTGATTCCCTAGCTGCAACTCCATGACGTAAAACCAAATACTTATCAAACCCTAGAGCAGCTGTAATAGCAATCTGTTTAAGAAAATAATTATAGAATTAATAAACTTAATGAACAAATATGATCTTACATAATTTAGTACAAAAATAATTGTCAACTGAAATTCATTTCTAATATCTATTATAAACTCAATAAACACCTGCATAGAGACTCTTAGCTCCGTATAGTCTTAAATAAATATTTATAGTCAAATTTTATAAAAACATTGGATTTAACCCTTATATGACAAATTATCATTGTTAAACATGTTTTTTTAAATGTAATGTAATTAGTAATTATTGAAAGAATCAATATATAACTCAATGTTTTGTTAAGAGCAAATCACCTGCTGAAAATGATTAAGTAGGCACAGTGAGTTTATTTCTGAATTCATTTATCTTAAACCGTTTAATGGTATTTTGTGTTCCTAACTTTTATTTAACCATTCTCTTTCAACTAAAGCTCAGTCTCCATAATGTTACAAATAATTTGTTGAATGAATTTTAACCCTTAACCCTACAACTGTCCATGTTAATGTTTTGCAACGCCAAGTCATTTCGGTGCGTGTGCAAGCATATTTTCAAAAATTCGCCAAATATAGTAATTGTATACCAATCCAAAAGTGTTCTGTACCTTTTTTTGTAGAGAAAGGTTCAAAGAATTCCTATATGCAATTAAAAAATTTATTGATGTAAAATTGTAAAAGTTATTAGCTCAAGAAACAAAAAAATGTTCAGTAACGAATGGAAAATGTTCAACTTTACTCCTACATAACAAGTAGTAAACATTTTATGTAATTTTTTCGTAAGCGTAAAAAAGTTTCATAATTTAGTTCTAAATAGAACTGTATAAAAACATTTATCAATTTCAAATTTCTTATTTTGAAAACACCAGTTTTTATGTTCCATCTACACGACTTCTAACAAAAGTTGGCCTAGTTTCAAACGTAATTTAAGATTATTTGCTTTACCCAAAAATGAAATATTATTATAACAAAGTGTAGAGAATAAATCAAGAATTGAACCGTATACTTATAAATTATCTTTTCCTAAAAGTGTTTGACTTAGAATTATTTGAATAACAAAAGAGAGAAAAAATGTAGAAATCTCCTCGCCCGTTCAAGCTATCACGATGCGCGCGCAAACCCCTATATCTACCCGTGTTATAAAAAGCCGTTAGAGCTCGATTTTAAACCTTAGATGAGACCGTATTAGCAGTCACTTTCCACGGTCCTACACAACAAACTGTTCAAATAAAGCGTATTTGGTTTACAGGGAAAGTTAGCTTGAAGCAGTAAGTTTACAAAGATACCAAAATATCTCTAAAAAACTATTGTTTTCACATAGATATCACGTGTAATATATAACGTTGTTTATTGGTTGGAAAACTGACCAATTGCAAGGGTCTACAAAACGGCCTACAATTGTTGAACTATTTGTCCGATTTTTGATTGGATGGCAGTATTAGATAGGGGAAATTGTGAAGAATCCAACGATATCTAATTTTACTTTAGAAGAAGTAGTGGGCGGGGTTTAGAGAGAGAGGAAAGATTCGTTATTTCGTCGTGTTTTGTGAAAAAAACTGGTGAATTGACGGGCGCCGAGTTTGTTGAAGAAAACTAATAAACTGCAACGATGATTACGTATGTAAATACAGTAGAGCGTCAATAATCCGGACGTCAAAAATCCGGACCGTCGATAATCCGGATTCAATTCCGGCAAAAAAAAAAAATTTACGTGAATGTTGTACAAACATACAAATTTTTGTCAAACAAAAGCATTGATGTGACAGACTGGGCGGGGTTGTCTTACTGCCACAAAAGAATGCGAGGGTATTCTGCTCATAGTAGGGGAGGAGGGAGGGGTAAACAACAAGTCTAACTATGTACCTGAACACCTGCCGCTTCCCGTGATTTCTTTGTTAGTTGCGTCTCTTGACTACATGCTGTTACTACACCTGTATTGTATTGTTTTCTGTGCTTATTAAATTATACTTTATCTTCAACCGCCAATCATTTGCGTTACATACTAAAGCGAACGACTTCTGTAGTTTAAAAATCAATAACATACTTTTTTAAGAGCTCTAGCAATGTATGAACTGTTTAGTATACTGTAAGTACATATATACTGTATTGTGCATTCATATTACTGTAGCCTATGTATGTATATTCTATCTTTTAAATACATTATAAGTTCATATTAATTAATGGTTTTATTTATCTGCTTCTATTATTTAACCACTAAAGTGAATTACTAACAATTTTATCAAGTTTTCTTTTTGATATAAACTTAAACGAATTTAAAAAAAATAATTTTTAGTTAAATTTTTTTTTTTTTGAAAATCCGGACATTTTGATAATCCGGACAGGGTCCGGTCACAATTAATCCGGATTATCGACGCTCTACTGTATACGTTTTAGAAAAAACTTGTAATTACAAAAATTAAAGTTTAGATCATTACCTTTCCAACGGTTTTTGACTTTTTGCGATTGAATAATTTTTAGTGGTGAAATATTCATTACAAGTATAGTTGTCAAAACTGATCGTTTCCACGTGCCACGCCCCCACGACCACTCAAATTGAGTAGCCTGACAGTTGCAGGGTTAAAGCGCTCAGCTAAAATATAGGCTACCGCTCATTTAGAGTAAAAATATATTTATTTTCTCATTGTTCCTTTAAAATTCAGATTCTTAGGATTAAGTAGTACACACAAAAAATACTCAACTTAAAATTTTTTTTAAATATTTTTTATGAATTAAAAAAAATCAGATTAAACTTTACAGAACTTACAATCCGTTAAAAACTAAATACATAAATGCAATACTTATTGTTGTCTAAAAATAAATAAATTATACTAAACTAAGAAAAGCAAGAACTTATTCAAAACTAAATCTTTTGAATTAATATCAGTCAGCTCTCAGTACAAACAAACAAGGAACAGCTGAGTGAAACAGATTGTGTCTATGGGTGTAAGCCGCGCTGAGATTACTTGCACCTATAATAGATTAATAGATTAACTTGCTTTGGCGACAGAACACAGACCGATAAGATATCATAGACATTACTTATATTTTTTATTTGGTCTAAACATGCTCAAAGAACACTCTGCATTCTATTGGAAGTTTTGTGAACTATGGAATCATTTAAGCATGTGTTTGTGTATTTGCATTTAAATACACTGACAGCGCTTGGATATTGGGTCATGCCATGTTTAAAGTTAAAGGCGTTAGCCGGACGTCAAGGGTTAAATGCTTGAACGAACATAACAGTTGACATTTTTCTTTTAATAACATTTGATTATTATTAATCTGGCTTATTTATAAAATGAATACAAAATAAAATAAAAACATATATTATACTGTATATATATAGTGTAGTAAAACATGCACACTACTACAGTAGACAACTCTAAGAAAAATAAATCCCATGCAATAAGCTACGTTAACAAAGGAAATTACATTTTAAATTACCAATCTTTCTCAAACCATTTTGCTTTGCACCAAAAACTGTCATTCTAAAACACTCACGATTTATGTTCAACAAAAATTATAGCTTTATATTAAAAAAACTTAAAAGACTTTTATTACTAAGTCCATTATACAGACTACAACCAAAATGGTTTCCATTCAAAAACATAAACTTTCTTCAAAATTACTGCATCCCCACAATTGACGGGAAGGCTTTACATAGATATTTTAAAAATTAAATTCATTTTTACATGAAAACTACTTTGTTTGAGTCGAGACAACTAACACATGTCCACGAACTTTATTTTTGAACTGCCATTCCCTTTAACTTTAGAAAAATCAACGTATAGTATTCCATGCATAAAAACTGGTATTCGTAAGTCAATGTGTTCAAATGTTTGACCCTGAACATTTACTTTTTTAAATTAAATCTGATAAGGCCGTGATAAAAAAAATATAGAAACAGGCAATAGTATTTCTAAAAAGCAGGAAAATTAAGTTGTTATTTTCATATAGGAAAACCTCATGATGACTAGGTGTTTGAAAATAAAATAAAATTGGTCAGAAAAGCAGGAAAATTCATTTTCCCAAAAATTAGATCTTGACCAATGAATTTCTTGTATTAGAAAACCACCAATGCCAAAGTTTCAAGAAAATCCTTAGAGCTGTTCCAGAGATAAAATGTACACATAAAAAATTATTACTCATTTAATATTATGGAGTTTGGATTAAGTAAAATCTTATATATAAAATTCTCGTGTCACAATGTTCGTTCCCGTACTCCTCCGAAACGGCTTGACCGATTCTCATGAAATTTTGTGAGTACATTGAGTAGGTCTGAGAATCGGCTAACATCTATTTTTCATACCCCTTAGTGATAAGGGCTACGCCCCAGTGGCCTTCAAAGTTTCAATGTTAATCTTATGGAAGGTCAATCTTAAGGAAGAAGAAGAAAGATTTCTTTTGATTTTATCATGGGCACAAAAAACAGCTGTTCGTATGAAAAGCTTAAAACAGCTGATTTTGATCAACAACTGATTTGGATCAAAAACTGAATAGGTTAGGCCTACAATGAACATTTTTTTTTTTTTTTACAATAAACTAAAACACTTGGGCTAATTATTAGTATCAGGTTGATTTGTCTATCCGTGCAAAGCCGGGTTGGGCCAGCTAGTAATCTATAAAATTACATAAATAAAATTAAAAACATATGTATAGCAACAACACATGTTTGTTGTGTATTTAAAGTAGTCCATGAACTTAATAAAAACTGAAAATTTATATTTAGGAAAGATTACAGTTACTTACATGTAATATTCACAACATTCTGTCTGTTGAATTTAAAACTGCAGTAAGTTGAATATGACTGATCTAATTTAGTATCATTCCCAACATTTAAAAACTGCTTCTATTATGTAATTTTTACAATAATTTATTATAATTTAACAATTTGCAAAGATTAAATGTTTATAGTATACAGCTGTTTACATTCTTGCATCGGTTCAACATACAGACTGATGAAGTTCAAGCCTTTATTACCTTCACTGAACTTTGGTTATGGTTAACAGTTCTCACCTCTATCTTCTTATTCTTCCACTTCACAACTAGCTTCTGCTTGATTAATTTTATTCACTATAACTCTAAGCTTTTTGATTTTCACGACCGAGATTGTTTATTATGTATTACGGAATATATAGGTATCTAGATTGACATAACATTACTGTACATTCAAAAACAAGATACAATTTGTGGAATTGTTATGATTTTCTCTGTTTTTGCTCCGTAACAATTTCTTCATACTTGTTTTATGTTATGTTAAACCTTAATCAGCTGCATTATTAAGGTAAATATAATTAAAACTTTATCAAACTCGGTGCAGGAGCTAGGAGAGAAAACATAAATATAATGCAAACCAGGTTATTATATGTTTACATAGGTGATAAACTGATAACGTTTCCTTTTGGCTTCACTATAGTTGGGAAGAAAGTTTAACGTACATACGCATAGAATAAACATTAGAAATAAATAATTATATGCAGATGTTTTCATAAGTTGCATTGAAATTATGAAAAGCGTTTTAAAATATAAATCTTTGTATTATGTAGATGGCAATGCTTCTTAACCATCAGAACTGGACAAGTGTATTACCTTCTGATAAGAAGTGGCAAGTAGTGTAGGTAGCCACCGACTCTCTCTGGAGTCTGTCAACAAAAATATGACATCATGTGCTTTGATGAGTTCTTCCAGTTCAATGACGTTGCCTGCATCGCTTAGACCATGTCCTGGCATTGGTATTGCGAGCACTATGCCAGAAGCATCCTGTTAAAAATATTATATATTTAGAGAAAATTCATAACACTCAACTGTGAAATGAGAAAAACATTTACATCAAATTATTTTGGAGTGAATAGATTTTAAGTTTATCTAAAATTTACAAAACTATAAAAATGTATAGGCCCAATTATTTTTTGTATTGACTAGTTCAATATATTCATACGGTTTAGAATTTAGTTGAAAGAAGTAATCTGCAGTTGAAGATACAAATTCCTATTTATCAACTATTAAAAAAAAAAAAACAATTACAATTTTAAAAACAATATAAAAAAGAGATACTTTGTAAAAATTGAACTAATTGTTTATTGTGATTAGAACGACATGCAAATGCCAAATTAAAAATGTTTATTGGAATAAATTTAAATGTTAATTTTAAAGAAATTGGAACCAACACAACCTACAGAGATAGCAATGTAGTATAAAAGTTAAATGGGTGATTAGGCTTGGGAAATGTAGTTCAGTTTACTGAATTAGTCAAGTATATCCTTCACTGAAATGATCTAGTACACTAATGTAGTTCTGCAGTTTTTTATTTTATGAAGTAAAACTGCTTAATTTTTTTTAAGAAAAGTGCTTTGATAAGCATTTTTGTTAAATGACTAGCACATTGTAAATACGTTAAATTTAAGATTATTCAGTGCAAAAACACCACAATACTCTTTAAAGTTTAAATATTCAAAGCAAATAAATTCACAAACTAAATCAAATATATGAATCACTTATTAAAGGCAACCTAAAACTGGCATTATTTATTAATATACCGTAGTCTTTCAGTTTGTAAAATACTTTAATCATGTAAGATTGTTGAATTATTGTAAAATAAAGAAATAAAAGGTGTTAAACTAAAGCTTCAGGATTCTTAAAGTAAAGGGCAGGGAAAATGCATAAGACATGAGTCGGTTCAATATTTTGATAAAAGGCAGACAAATTTTAAAGTCAATTTCATTATAATTTGAATAAATGTAAAAGGCAGACAAGTATTAAAATTTATTATTATATTCAATTAAAATGTGAGTTTAAAAAAATAGACAGTGTATGTACTGACTTTAAGACGCGGAAAGTATACGAGTTTCGAGACGCATTTAGAAAAGTAACATCCACACCAGTATAGACTAGAAAAGAAACAAACACCTGCAAGCTAATTCCAGGAAAAATTGTCTACGTGATTTTCCACATGCAAGATCCAGATAGAACGCATAGCTAGCAACCAAAAGAATCTGACGCAACATCGAGCATCTATGTGTCGTCAGACGTTTCTGATTGGTGGAGAGAAAGTAGACGCCGAATGAAGGTGGCGGTGGGAGAACACCGCTAACGGCACTTCTCATCGAGACGTCAAGTTATTAAGACATGGGTTTTACTCAGCGAGTAAATTTGTCTTAAAATGTGAACATTTTACAAGACAGTGATGTATTGAAGAACTGGTTTAAATTTTTACCAAAGTTAATAAAATTATCATCGACAATGGTGTGTGTAGCGATCGGCGAACTTTTCAAGTTTTTTAAATAATGTGACAGTAAATCGGACACGACGATGAACTAGACTACAAAAGTGTTGCGCGTGCGAGTGGGTTTTTCTTTTTTTTAAATTAATAAGTTTGTGTGTCTGCCTTTTCGTAAGTATTATATTTCTGTATGTACCATATATTTTTGAATTTAAATTGATCTATGTTATTTGTTTTACTACATTTTTTTTTTGCCAAAATGACTTATAAGGTTGTAAATTTTTTGTAACTTGATATAAAAAGAAAAAACATGCTGGGCTAGGCCAATTAAAATCAGTTGTTATGTGAACCATTATAGTTTGATTTCATTATCCTACATTCCAGCAAGTACTTGTTCAGGAACCTCACGATCCTGAGTTGTAAGTTGTAAACTAAATGAGTTTAGAATATTTCAGTTGTAAAAAGACAACAGGTAAAGAAAACTAGTGTAGGCTTAACCTAAATTCAATATTTTATTTTTAACAAGTTTTATTAAATTTATTTTTTTAATTTTTATAACGCCTAGCGTTATAATCACTACATAAATATATGAACAGTATTGAAAAGTTTGAAACTAACAACAACTCAAGAGAAATGTATATTAATAGTTGTTTGTTCTATAGCTCATAATCTATTATAAATTAAATGAGGTAAAACCCGGACAACTATCAACTGAGACTCAAGGCTGAGAAGTTTAAGACTCGTTCCCTTTTACTTGTCAAATAACATACGGGCGAGCCCCTTTATTTGGCAAACAACTGAACTGCAACCTTGTGCCATTTGTGTGACAAATCTGCACTACATTTAAACCAAAACATTTACATGCTGTCATCTACCTATTTATAGCTATATAGTACACAAACAATCTCCAGAGCGTGACCCCGTACGAACTAATTAAATAACTTAATGTTAGATGGACAACACAGCTGTTTAATACATGTCCCCAATCCTTTTTTTTTTACAGACCTAGCTTCAAAAGTAGACTTGGAAGACATGTACAATTGTTACCTAAATGAATTTTGCTTGATGTTTGAAAATGTTTAACTTCAACGCGGGTGAAGCAAGTACAAGTGTTTTAGTTTCCTAACTCAAGGATAATTATACCAAACATGAGTTAAAAGTCAAATTATATTATTTTTAAGTTTGTAACGAAAACTCAGCCTTGAAATGCCAACTTGCAAACTCGCCACCTCTAATTTCTTTGAAAAATTGTTAAAATAGTATATAAAATGTGTACAACGTAATAATCTTCATTTGTAATAACTTGATTGTTCGAGTGAAGTTGTAGCGTCACTGACATTTTAATTATAGAAAGCTATATGACTCACGTTTGTTTACTTAACTGGATTAAAGTCTCAACTGATTCTAAAACTTTTCAAAACATAACCTTACCTCAGTAAAGCCGGTTCAACAGTATGACTCAAAGCTGACTTGTCATTTCACAATTTGGTGCTAGGTACCTACTTACTTTGAACTGCATTCTAAGATGGTTGTACAGCTTTAATTATGATCACTGTGGTTACATTTGTCAACTACCTAACCATAATTTGTGTTGCAGTGTCAACTAGACAATTTCTATAAACAGGCAAAGCTCTTTGCTAACCATAATTAAATTAAATGCTGTTTAAGAGGAGTACTTGCAATGAACATGAAGTGATTCGGTGACAAAAGGTTTTAGCTGTAAATACGAACTGTTCTCTGTACATTTTTGGAATTAAACTGTAGGCTAGTCTTTTATAGAAAATCCAAGGTAAATTACATTCAAATTTAGGAAACGTATATAAATATATTTATAGGGTGTCACTCATTATAGCAATATTTCGGCTTAACGACCCTAGAGGGGTTATATTTAGAAATTCATTTATTAAATCTTAAACATTTACTGTTCTTTAGTTATAGGTTTTTCTAGTTGTAAGTTCTGTTATAATCATTTGTTTTCTTTTGTTGAAAGGTTTAATGAGTATTGTATATACAATTAATTGTCAAGACTGGTTTCCTTATTCTTTTGAATTGTAATTGTGAAACAAATTTTAACTGATATAAAAGAGAACTTGTCTTTTATCTTATTTATCATTACAAAATACTAAATTAAATTGTATGAATTAGTTAGATTTCTTCTCTGCTTGTATAATGAATAAATTGCAATTTAAAATTTCAAATCAAGCTGTAGTAACAAAAACATTCTCTTTTGAAATATTGAGTTCATCAATTAAGTATTCTAACTGATTGAGGTTTTATTGTACTTTATTGTCTTGTCCATTTTGTTTAGAGTCAACTTTTCCTTGTTTACCAACCATCACACTCTATGGTAGAACATATTTGTAAGTTTTTCAGATTGTGAAAGTTGGAATTTCAAGGTTACGAGACAACAGTGGAAAAGTAGGTGTTGGCATTTAAAAAAATTTATTTTAATTGTATTTTTGCAATCTTGAAAATTAAAACTCAAATATCCCACTCTGGGAGGGTCAGTAGTTTCCTTGATTGAATTTTCTTCTTCTTTTTTTTTGTTTTTTTTTTTGAGTAAACATTTTCATAACGCCTTAAGATGCAACAA
>JAGFPH010000080.1:271569-288378 GCA_018207615.1 Philaenus spumarius
TTTTATTAACTTTAATTACCTTATGGCGATTCTGTCGAACAATCCGTGATTTGATGTAGTTATTGTGTTTTCTTTACATGACGCGTTTCGACTCTTTATTCGGTCATTTTCAAATGTACACACAAATACTCTTCACAAACATTTAAATAACACAAATTACAACACATTTAAAATTTATACAAATACGAGCGACGCAAGTTATCGCGGACCATTCTCGAATGTGTTCGATCGTCAACTGAAGTAATGGCATTCAGCAGATAATGGTCTCTAGTATTGGGGAGGGGTTATTGTTTAACTTTGTACATCGTAAAGCGCTGGAACTGCTTCCGTGCTATTAATCAAATCGAAGATGGTGTGGGAATGAAAAAGCAACTTATTATTAAGTAGATTGTCTGGATTTTGTTTTTGCATTTTATATATGTGGAACTCCTCTATTGCGCTCATTAATGGACCTTTATTGCAGTGACATAATATTTTCAAGTTCTAGTTAATGGCTGTGTAATTATGGTTGGTGTCAATTAAATGCTCTGTGATCTTGGAAACTATTTTCTTGGTGGTAAAACGTTTGAAAGATGGAATATGTTCTTTAAAGCGGGTTTTAAATGTGCATCCAGTTTGGCCTATATAAGTTTTTTGGGCAATCATCACATGATAACTGGTACACGCCGCTGCTGTTAAATTGGTCAGGGTCTCTTGCTCTTTTTGGTTTTAAAACTTTATTTAGGCTATTGGAAGTCCTATAAGCTAGGTGCTAGCCTTGTTTTTGCGGAAAATGCTGTGTGATCCAGGATTTTAAGTCCACGGCAATAAATTTGGGTTTGGTTGAGTGGCTTGGTTAACTTTTTTCTTCTAGTTTGTTTTTTTATTATCTTGTCAATAATTGAGGTTTCGTAACCATTCGAGGCAGCTATGTATTTTATGGAGTTAATTTATTCTTCAAAATCTTCTTATCTCATGGGGATACTCAGCAATCTATGAACGAAGCTATTGTAGGCGGCTAATTTATGTGACATGGAATGGTTATTTGTGTTATTTAAATGTTTGTGAAGTGTATTTGTGTGTACATTTGAAAATTACTGAATAAAGAGTTGAAAAGTGTCATGTAAAGAAAAAACAATAACTACATCGAATCAAGGATTGTTCGACAGAATCGCCATAAGGTAATTAAAGTTAATAAATATTCAACAATCCAGTAAGGCTACAAGCATTAAAAAATGGTAGGTATATTTTATAACAGCAATTATAATAAAGGTTAAAAGAACCAGCGAGGCACAGGTCTACACTTTAATAATAACCTAACCTAAAAGTTAGAAATACAAATAATTGCTTCAAAGTTTGAAATCAGCTGTTAATGGAAATATTAGAGCAAACAGCTGTTTTATTCCATTGGTTGCTATGGTAATGAGTATTGGTACATCCAGTCTAGACTTGAGAATTTTTTCCGACTAAATTTACAAATATTGAAATAAAAAAATGTTTTTATCAAAATGAATTATAGCTTTTTATTAGTTAAACTATTTTTTCAATCGGTTCAGTAGTTCCAGAGTAGTTCCCCTACATACAAACAAACAAAAAAACTAACTTTACCTCTTTATAATATTAGTATAAATGTGGATCTTATTAATAGTCAACCTTTTTTGATTTTCTAATTCTAGAAGCTTAATAGAAGTTTAAGGATTGACTACTAAATTTCAAAATTTGTTTACCTTTATACTTACTTATTTTGTTAAGTAACTTAGTTTTATTCTGATGCAACATTTGTGATTTATAAAATGGTTAAAACCAAAAATAAAACTGGCCTCTTTCAAAATACTATCAAATAATTTATGGATAAATCATAGAAAAGTACAATAAAGAAATGAATTCTGTTCATGGAGATGAAGATGTTATGGAGTGTTTTTCTTGTACCAACTCAAGAATTTCAAAACCTTGCTCACCTCTAGAAACGAAAAAACAGGCTCAATTTTAGTAAAATAATAAATAAATAAGCTCAAGCTTTTTAAATAATTCCCTTTTTTGACCAGGATTTCTGTAAAGGATCTATGTTGAATTAGGCACAATCAGAATTGCTGCATCATTAAAATGAAAGAAATAACAAGAGAGCAGAATCAGGTGTCTACACCAGCTCATCTACTAATTTCCGACCATCCTTCGGCTATTATTTATCAGATATAGTGTACTTTTGACTTACCAAAAATGAGCCAACAATGTTAACAGATTCCTAAGAGGCCATCCTGGGTTATACTCCATATTACTAGGATCCACAAACCCAATATACAATTTAATATCACTCTGTTCTAAAACAAAGTTATATACAAATAAATATTCAGTTTAAATCATGTTATCAGTTTCCTAATTTTTTTGTAATTTTAAATGTCCACCATTGTTGAGTTATATATATTACTTTGCACTATACCCTTGATTATTTAAATTTTGTTTGTTAGAGGATCTGGATGAATAGCAATTGTGTCATATTGTGTAGTAAATCATATTTCAGTGGCGGATTAAGGATTTTCCTGAGAGGGATGTCATCTAAGAAAAAATCACTGATATGACTGAGGTTCAAAATAATGAGTTTTAAAACTCTCTAAGTGCCAATTTAAGCCTTTGATAATTAGTATTTTACAAGGTAAGTAAAATCCAGTTTTTAATTTTTGTCAACATTTTTTAGAAAATTATTAAAAGTTCTACTTTGATTCACATATTTATTTTACTTTTCATTTTATTTAGCAAAACATACAAATTAATACCCACTGTAACAATGCATGTCTTCACATCTAATCACAATATTTGTTAAAGTAATTAAAACAAGAAGATGAGGTGTCAAATCAAATTATTTAATTAAAATCTTGTTATTAGTTTAGGACAATATAATACAAATTAGAAAATTATGATTGATTGTTAAAGTGACAAAAAATTCAAAAAACTTAAATGTTTCTTAATTCGTCTCAACAAAATTTTTAGTAGCAAGGCTGGACAACATAAGAACAACTTGAAAAAAGTTACTGTAAATACTCAAACTTTGTTACACTGAAGAAATAATCGTAAAACTGAAATGTTGTTTATTTATCTAATTAAAATTTCAGCAAAAAAAAAACAATACTTCTGTAATACAGCTAGGAAATATAGGCACACATTTGAAAAGTTATATACACAATGTTTATTGAACTGAGCGAATATTCATCTGGGAAAAGTAACGTGTTATTTTGTTCATCTGATCAAGTTTATCTAACAAAATCCAACTTCTAAACACTGTAACAATAAACTCACAGTTAGAAATACTGTGTAATAGGCCATTTGCTTTGAATGCATTTGAACAATTGTTAGATCCTAACACTAATTATTGTATTATTTCTTTTATTTTGGGAAGATCTTCCTGAAATTACATAAATGTTTCGTGCCTCTCAGAACAATGGGTTTCACCAAAACCTCTTGATCTGGTGGCCTAGAACTTTTTACATTACAAAACTGAATATGAAAACATAGTAAATCTGAGTGCATTCCTAACACTTTGAATTTTGCTTTGTAGGGATATATTTAATGAATGATTTGTGCAGATATAAAGACAACTAAATATCAAAGGTTTGTAGCTTCTTTATGTATTTTAGATACAGTATATTTAATACTAGAAATATTCATACTGCATCCATCACAACCAACACCCACACAATTGTTTGGGTTCAATTCAATATTTTGAAATGAAATAACAACAGCACACATATTGGCTCCTGCTGTATACGGACATGTTTTACAACAGCACACTTATTATGATCTTAATAGGCTCCTGCTTTTAGGAAAACAGATCTCACAGCCTTCCTATTTGTATAAGGTGATCTTTTCTGTGGTTAAATCACTGCTCCTTTTAACTGCTCTTTACCTTCAATACTCACTCTAAACACTGCTCTCAATCAATCTTTAAGCCCATGTCTATTCATTTATATATTTTTATTTTAAGTGATTTTAAGTTGTCTTTGTAACTATTTATGAAAATGTTAATTTTATTATTATTTCAAGTTACTTTTATTTTACATGTCTTTTCCCTAAGTTACAGCATCTAAAGTTCTTTGCTTTGTGTTTCTTGTTAAATATCACCATCCATTTACTTAGTTTATTAATAAAACAATACATATTAATTATTCTTAAAACACTAACAACTAAAAAACCTTACAAAAAAAAAACACTAAACAAAACAATAATGCCACTGAACTAGGACAGATGTTATAATGTTGTTCCTACAAATGGACTGAGTCACTGTGTATTACGTAGGTATACCGTATAACAACAAGCGTTATTTACTCCTTTCTGATTCGAGTGGATAATATCTTAACTCATCTTAAGTAACAATTACAATTTTGATAGTTGTACTAAAAGTAAGACTATTAAGTTTATTTAAGCTAGTAAGTAGTTTTAGTGAATGTGGAAAATAAGCATACAAATTCAATGCTGTCGTCCAGGAAGGCGCAGCACGCCTCTTCTGAATCCATCACTGTCATCATTAGCTACCATTTGGTAGTGAAACATGAAGCTACTAAGTAAAATAACAACGCCGGAAAAGATATAATTGATTACCCAAAAGATATTTATTAGTAGACTAACCTGAATTTTTATACTCAACAAATTCTTTTAATGTGCATAAATGCAAAGTCCCTTCTTTGACTAATATTCCAAAAAATCCCTGTTGAGCACGAGGAAGGGAAGAATGCATTTTGAATATGTTTTCTATCTGAAACAAAAAATAACAGCTTTTAAAATAAGGTTTTCTTTTCAATATTACTTTAAAGGGGAAAGTTTGATCTCTTATCACTGTATGCAGTGACTTTTATATAACAAATATACAAGAGTCATAAAGATATAAAAATATGAGTAATTTATTAGAGTCAAGTAATGCTTTCTACTCACGGTGCTACTCAAACAAAACTAAAAGGTTTTTGATTGAAATTACTAGTCGATTACTAAAGCACTGGTGACTCCGATCCACACGAGGCCTATTCAAAAGTGATCCAAACCAGTAGTCCTTCTTTGTGATCATGGAAGCAGGAAGTGCATTGTAATCATTTTGCAACATCACAAGTATTGATTCCAGTGATGAAGAAGTGGTGATACTACTATTACAGAAGAAATAGCAAACAAAGATTTTGGGTTCATCCGTACCTTGAAAGAAATTTCCTCCACCGATTATTTGCTGCTGCAAGAGAATTGAACCTTTCAGATGTTAAATTCCTATGCTTTTATCGCATAAGAGAATAATTTAAATTTGTGCAACTGAATACACAAGCATGATACAAACATCAGAGAGCTAATGAATGCTGAGGAACGAATATTAATTACTCTCAGGTAAGAAAATTGTGTTCTTAATTTTGAAAGTTTAAGTTTCTTAATTCGGAAGAAGTTTCAGGTTTCATAAAACGTACGAGGATGTGAAAATGTTTGATGTGAAACCTTTCAAAATTACCGGCGCCCGGCACTAGTAACGAACCAGCCAAACTAGCGTAAATAGTGACAGGCGGGGTGAGAGGCGCTCAATGTTATATACAGTTTCAGTCCAACACCAGTACCCCCGCATCCCAAACGTTGGCCTCGGATCAGAACATGCTCCCACAGTAAAATAACCCACATGGATTTCATCTGTGTAGCATTGTAGTTGAATCTGCTGTTTACTCTACAAAGCTGTTACTCTGTGTTAAAAGTATGTATTTATTATAAATGCCAATTATTCCCATTTGAAGGTATTTGCAGTTTTTTATATTGTGAAAATATACGTTCCATAAAAAAAAAACAAGAAATTATATAACTATTATGTTTATATGTTTTTCACATCTGTGTTAGTTTTGTTCTTTTTATTTATATTACTTTACAACATATTATTTAAAATATATTATTTGTATTAGTACTTTTAAAGTTTTTTAATACAATACCTTAAATCAATGTAAAGTATAAACCATTATCATCATATCTTAAAATGGTCATTAGTACTCTGAAATTCCATGAGACCACTGAAGGTTTACTAAATACAGAAATGTCTGTTCTGTTTTAAATTACTTAAATATGATTTTTTTAATTACTGGATCTGACAATAGTTTATTGACACCAGAACTTAAACTAATACTTACTTCTTGGTTTGAAAATACTTCCAAAATTTTTACAGTTGGAGCTGCTAAACTAGACACGATAGTTATAGATGCTGGGAATGCAAACCAGTAGTAAAAGTTGTACTTCTTTAAATCCTATTCAAAAAATAACCAACACTTAAATTGACATAAAATAATATACGATAACATAAGGTTAGTCTCATAAAAGTTACAAGTAGCAGTAGATATTTTTTTACTAAAATCATTTTGTTTTTATGATTCGGTAACAAAATTTATTACATACAATTTACTATTTATAATTTAAATAAGGTACATAGTAGGTCAATGTATATATATGTTTTACTACAACTCTGTTAATCTAAACCAATATCTATTATAGACAAAGAAGAAATATAATAGTATAAAATTTATGTAAAGCAACATAGTTTACAATAAACGGTACCAGAAACTGGGACATACTTTCCCACAAACATATTTAAATTATTTAACAGATTCACTGTGACTTGTAGGGTGGGGTATTAGAGGTGATTTTTTATTAACGTATCAGATTAACTAATAAATATTATTATTATTATGTAGAGAGAAAACTATTAGATAGATTTCGAACAAATTTGCACCAAACACGTCAATTAGGCCTGGTATAGATGCACGAAAAAAGGTTTGGAAAAATTTGGAAAAACAACCCCATTTATGGCAAAAAACCCCAAAAATCAGTTGTTATTATTATTATTATTAGCTAAACGAGAATTTTTAGAAAGATGCGGTTTTTTGCATATGGTAGGGTACATTAAAGGCTACAAATTAGCCAAATTTTATCAAAATCGTTAGTGCCGTTTTTTTATGAAAAAATAATAACTGATTTTTTGGGGGTTTTTTGCCAAAAAGGGGGTTGTTTTTCAAAACCATTTTTCGTGCATCTATACAGACCTACTTGATATGTATGGTGCAAATTTGTTTGAAATCGATCGAATAGTTTTCGCTCTAGCTTTGTATACATACAGACATACATACATACATACAATACATACATACATACAGACAGATATTTTGTAAAAACCACTTTTTTGGACTCAGGAGTCCCAAAACGGATATTTGCACAAAAATCTCAACATCGATTTTTTTTGCGATCACTATACATTCTCTGTACTATAGTATAGTGAGAAAGTAAAAGATTGTATAATGTTATAGAATTATTGTTGGTCTGCTGGTTACCATCCTGAATCTCAAGTGATTTGAACAGATAAATGATTCACTCACTACAATCAGATTTGTAATATAAACCCCTGGGATTTGCCTTCCCTTTACAACACTGAGAAGACAAACATTAAACGAAGAATAATTATAACATTGAATTCATCATTTTATTCTGCACTTAGTCATTTAAACAAATAATGTTTACCTGTTATTACTAATGTTTAAAAGAATTAAATAAGGTAAAATGCCTTTCAACTTATCCTTCAGGTTTGCAGTTATCAAACAAAAATTTTCGGCCAAAAGATTTGAGCAATATTTAAATAATTTTGAACGGACTCGATATTATGTCTACTGAGAAAGTTTTGGTTGTTCTGTAACCTACAAAAGTTTTAGATAATATGTAGAATGTTTACAATAACTTTGATAGGATTTGTTACTGTGTCTACTAAGGGAATTAAGATTTTTTTACTTTCCACTTATTGTATTATTAGTTATTCCGACATTTGCCATCATTTGTGTGTTAATTTCCAACTAAGTTAAAGAGACCTTAAAAGAACTATTCCAAGCTAATGTCAGTTGGTGTTTAAAAAAAAATCAAAGAGATCCTAATTTATTTAGTTTATTATATTGTAAAAGTAAAAAAAAAAAAAACTAAGAAAGGAAATATCGGCTGTGTAGAAAATTATAGGGGCATATCTTTTATTGACTGTGTTGCAAACCTGTTTACTAGCGTATTACTTAACAGGCTCAATTATTGGGTTAATGATAACTTAATCATTAATGAGGCACAAGCTGAATTTAGGAAAGGGTATTCTACAGTGGACAATATCTTCAATTTAACAAACATTGTTAATTTAAAACTAGCAAAAAGAGAGGAAAAGGTTTTTTTTGTAGATTTTTCAGCAGTTTTTGACACAATTGATAGAAAATCCTTGTTTTATAAATTGTCATGTTTAGGTGTTTCAAATGGTTCGCTGAATGTATTAAAGAGTCTATATATGGGTAAAAAGACAAGGGTTTGTAGTAAGGAAGGTGTGTCTGGCAGTTTCGAAACGGGTGTGGGTTTACGTCAAGGGTGTTTACTTAGTCCTTTGTTATTCTCATTATTTATTAATGATATGGTCGAATTTTTGGGAGGGGGTTGCATTGTAAATGGGCACCAGGTAAATGTTTTGTTGTACGCTGATGACATAGTATTGTTGTCTCCCACAACTACTGGACTTCAAATTATGATCAATAAATTAGAAAAATATTGTAACATGTAGAATTTAAAGGTTAATTTAGATAAATAAAAAATATTAGTTTTTAGAAAAGACGGTAGGTTAAAACAGACGAATAAATAGTGGTTCAAAAGAAACGTGATAGAGGTGGTTAATAAATATAAATATCTCGGGGCCGTACACACGCCAGCATTATCATGTGAGTGTCATTTGAATGAAAAATCTCAAACAGCGAAATTTGCTATGAATTCGGTATGGCATAATATATTGTGCCGTAATAAAGTTTCGATAAGTGTAAAATATACCATGTAAAATATATATTATTGTTTATTTTCGCCATACCGAATTAACTATGGACGAAGGACATTGTCCTAATCTTGATAATGGCTGAATAGCCAAAACGGCCGTCGTTGGACGCTGAAATTTGACTATTGGACGGTAAGTTTTTAGTTGTACTTAAAATATATACTATTGTAAGATCTACTATGTGTTATGCGTCACAAGTATGGGGGTTCAAGGAATATAATACAGTGGAGGATATATTGAGGATGTTTTTAAAAAACATATTAAGATTACCTAACAATATCCCAAATTATATGTTGTATTTAGAGTCAGGTTTTAAAAAAAAAATTGTATTCACTTTATAAAGGCATTTTAATTATGTTCTGAGAGTCTTGTCCATGCCAGAACACAGACTTCCTTTTATACTGGCGACAGAAATAATAGAAAATTAAATTTATTGGTTCCGACAGTAGATAGGGTTAGGAGAAAAACATCAGATTAATCTGTTGTCAAATTTACAAATGTTAAAGCATTGGCCGGACTGGATGGGAAGGATAAATAGAGGCAATAGACAGCGATAACATAAATAGTTGTTTACAAGGTTAGCAACATATCATACTCTGTACCATACCCTAGACTTTGACCTAGGAGAAAAAAAGATATTTTAAAGATGACTTTGATATGTCAACAATAGGGTGGATCATAAAAGCTAGTAGTGTAACTACAAAAATATCAAGAATTGCTCCGACTACTGTATAAGGTAAACTATATATTGTATATATATCAGCAATTCGTAAAAAGCGAATAAACTTTATAAACCTTCACGGTATTTTAAAGAACATAATATAAAAGCTAGATTGGAAGTTGTTCATTTGAATTACAAACCTTGGATGGCAGACAGAAATTATCTAGGTATGTTCTTTGTGTAATTTAGATGAAAATGAAACAGTCTTTCAATTTGTAGCAGTGTGTCCCATATCTAGACAAATTCGCAAAAAATGGTTTGCTAAAGCAATAATAAGCCAAACGGAGTTTGAATCCTATTTGAATGGCAAGGATTGGCGCTGTCTTGCCAAATATTTGAGAGATGCTTGGGCCTACAGATGGCCATTGATAGCCGAATTTAACTATTGACCATTAACATTAATCCATATAAGAGGGAAGAAAAGATGATATCTTAAATGTTAGTATTATGTATTAGATCTGTGTATTAATGAAAATTATGTACCAAACTTGAATGTTTATTTAATTTTGTAAAAGGGGTATATGAGACACTGGTAGAAATAATGGTAGAAAGTTTAATTTGGAAGCTTCCGGTGAGTATTCCCAGTCAGCTTTGTATTGTCGTCCTTATATATATGCAGTTCATATATAATTATAGGTTTATTATATTTTAAAAGAAGAAGTTATTTTAAAATTTTTAAGTTAGTGCCAACCTGGCGGACGGTCTTTAGAATGTGTACTTAAGTAAATTTTGTAAATATTTTATTAGATCATAATAAAAGCACTATTTTCATAAATGCTCTTGAGTGCCTAGATAAAGGAGAGTCGGTTAAGCTTATTTGTAAAGAACGAAGTGAAGAGAAAAGTATAGTAAACGACTAGCTGAGGAAGCGAAAATCAATTCAAGATTTTCCACTCAAACAGAATCAAGTAAAACCCTTTCGATGTTCAGAAAACCCGCAAACAAACTGGTCGATGATTCTTTTTGGTTATGGTTTGAGCAACATTGTTACAAGGGTCATTCGAAAATTGAAGATAAGGAGGCCTAGTCCATTTCGAGCAAATTAAGGATGGCTCTATTGCTGAAAGAAGCAACATGGAGTACACTTTTTAGGCATGTGCAGAAGAGGAGGATTATAGTAGAACAATTTTATAACTTTTGTTCTTTTTAAAACTGGCCTTAACTTCAAGCTTTTATCTCATAAATTATTTGAAACTGCTGCACCGGTAGTATAAAGACAAACTACTTTCTGAAATCATTACAAAGCTGAATGATAACAACACAGGTTAAAGCTGCAAGGTTAGGCTGCATTAAAGCAATGCCTAACATTACACTTACTTGAAGAAAATTGTAGCCTCGTCTATTGAAGGCTCTCAAACAAAAAATCAAGAAGATAATCATACAGCTATGCAGAATACTACAGGACACCTGAACATGATGACAACACTCTACTCATTGATTACAAAACTTCCTAAATGTGATGGTCTAAGTAAAGGAGATGTGAATATAAGTGGGTTACTACTGAAAAAGATCTGGAATACAAGTTTTTATAATGAAATAATGCAAGCATTTATGGGTGAAGTGATCAGGTGGGTCAGAGAAGAAGTTGTACAAGAGGAGGATGCGTATTTATGACCTTATTTTGTGCCTACTTTACATAACATTTTGTTACGTTATAAAGAAAATTCATTATCCGGTCTGGGTCCCGGTCCCACAGTGGCCAGTTGTGATTATTTTTTTAGGGAGTCATTACATTACAATATAGTACTATAAATACTGTAGGCCTACAATATATTGTATGCATTGTAAAGAAATAAAATAACTAGTCCTACCCCTCCTACCGTGTTTCAACGTATTTAGTTATGTCCCATTACCAATCATAGTTAGTAAACAGATATATTATATAGCATTATAGTACATTTATGTTAATCTCCTAACTTCGCCATGTAGAAAAATATTTATGCATTTGAGTTAATACTGACTAGTAATGTTTTGTGAAGGAAATAGGCCGTAAAGTATCACATTTTATTAAAAGGAGCCTAACTAGAGATGGTAAAATTGAAGTAAAGCGGAAAGAATCCACATTGAGAATAAATATATCCATAAAATATTTCCAGAAATATCAAAAAGGCATTCTTTTATTTTCTAAAATATTAGGTGATTTAAAGGATGTATATTGCAAGAAAGTAATTTAATACTAGCCTATATCTACATGTTACGTGTAGAACTTACAGCAAATGTCAACATTACAAAACTAACAAGTAGGGAAGTATTGTCTAAAGCTTTCTTGGATACAATTGCATCTTTCATAACATTGCCAAAATGTTCGATCAAGCTATGCTTATCACATCCTTTGAATGATTCTAATGTGTTTTTATTTATGTGGAATCCATTGGCTGGCATACTGCTAGTGTGAGTTTCATAATCACTGAAACATAAATCATGTTGAAAAACAAATGAAAAATCAAATTTATAAATCTAAATTACATTATCATACATTGTCAGATTATTTCTAGAATATTATTCGAGATTCTATCTGGTAGGAAAAGAGGTATTTAGTATACACTTCCACACTCCAGCTAATATTTCTGTTTTACAAGACAACTTAATTGATGTTAGAAACTTATATATGTTAACAATATGGAAATCTACTGTGATTAGAGATTATAAGTTAGAATTTCAGGTTATTTTTTAAAAATTCTTTCATTTTTAAATGTAACAGTAAGTTAGCAACCTAACCTCAAATCAACTGGAGTGCAGTGGAGGTATACTTTCGCCGCCGAAAAAAGAACAAAATAATTGTACTTACTTATTGAAAGAGCTGCAATCTACACACAAGGCAGAACAATGATTAAATTTCGTATAGTAGCCCCAAATTGATCTTTCATTTTCATCCAACATATCAATTTCTAATTTTAAATCACAAAATTTATGCCAGAAGCTAGGGTCTATAACTGAAGTAAATGGCATATATTTGAGTAATTGCATATCAATTTCTTCACTTGCCATTTTTTAACTAATCTTCTTCAGATTTTCCTGGTGAGTATAAATAATAATACAAATACTGTACTACGAGAGTGTGAAAAGTTGATCACTTTAGAAACTTATTTATTTTGTAAAAGTACTTATCCCATTGTCAACATTATCACTTTGTTTATATCAGCTGTTTCATGATAGGCCGTCATATTTTTGTTTATACCAGAATGTCAACTGTCATCTGGTATAAACAGCTGGTACAAATAAATCTACTGAAACAAGGGAGCTGGGCATTGACGGAAATTCTATCTAGAGACCTTGGACGGAAACGTACTTATCTATAATCTATGCTTGTAACGTAATAATCGATTATTTCGATTTCTAATCTGTTACATTTACAGTAATTTTGCTTTTGCTGGGCTGTGGACAAGTGACATTTATTAAAAACTTAACCTCTTTAAGGTGGACGTCTGATTCTGGTTAATAAATGTGTAATTATCGGTTTTATTAGCGCCAACAAATAAATAATAATATGGTGTAGGGTAAATAAGTGTTCAAAAAAATCAAATGTACCAATGTTAACAGCCGAAAAACATGACAAATGCTAGTGATTACTTTAAATAATTTAAAGTTAATAACCGGCCTATTTATTACAGGGCTTTAAATATATTATTTGTTTAGGACATTTTAATTTAAAGTTTGTAGCTTATTGATACATTTCATTATTTAAGCAATAAATATGTATCGGAAAGTACTGAACGCTAGTGTTGCTAGTTTGTTAATTGAACTGGGTTTTGACTGTTCGGATAATATGGCTCTAGAGACTCTTACAGAAATGATAGAAAGTTGTAAGTATAACTCTAGGTCATTTGCTACAAATATGAAGCTTTATTAGTAATTATTAGCAAGCTCTTAATTCCTTTATTTTAAACTCAAGATATACAATTTTTGACTAAATTCCAGAGACCTCCTCCAATGTAAACAAGAAATATAATCCAACCTAATTTCATGGAACAAATTGTAGGCCAACAAAACCTTAAAAATAAACTTGCACTAAATTACATAGCATATGAATTAATGTTATAACTTAGTTTAATTTAGCCTCATTTGATATAAAAAAAGGTAAATGTGTGCGGTCGTGGGACCCCTGTCAGCAACGGAGTACATCACATCTTTTCTTCAATTCTTTTACCAGCTTTAATGGCAACATACACACATAATTTTAATCTTTCAATTGCCATTTATTATTAGATTGTTTTTTATACAAATATTTACTGTTTCCATATGTTTAATGTTATTATAATAAAAATGTAGAATTAATTATAACATCAAAGCTAAGATGGTAAACACAGTTAAATGTCCATTCATAGTAAAAATACATTCAATAGCCTAAACATAAAATATTGGTTCATCCGTCTAGGCATAACCTAAAATTATCATGTGTATGTTTAATTTATTTTACCTGTCTTAACGGAAACATACATAAAATAATTTTAAGTTAGGCGTAGACTTAAAATTACTTTCTAGGGCGCAAATTTCTTATTCTACCCTCGGCTGACCTAAGGCATCAGAAATGGAAGAATAATAAAAAAAATAGCCTAAAGTTCTAACTTAAAGTCTCTAGTCTCAGTATGTTTACCTGTATTCAACATTTAACAGTAGAATGTAAAACAACGTCTGCAAAAATATCAGCCGAGGGTCGAATAGTAAATTTACGCCCTTTCTAGGCCTAACCTAATATCTGATTTCCACCGTGGACGGAACCGGTCGTCTCTTAATTTAAATTGATGAACAAAAACACATGTTTCATGAATGTATTTATATTCATTACCATAGCAATCAATGTGGTACGGTAACGCTTTTTTCGTTACTCGTACTTTATATTTGTCATTGCCATAGCAACCAATTAATAACACTTTTTTTCGTTACGGATTACATTTTCTATTTGTCAACTCCTACCGCAACCCACTTTAAGGAACTTTGTTCTAATAGCAGCGTTGCTGCAGTAAACATTTGAGTTGTCACATATTACACAACATAGGCTACCTAGTGCAAATGAGCATAATATAATACGGTAGAGTCCCGGTTATTCGCCATTCGGTTATCCGCCATTCCGTGTTATCCGCCACACCAGCGGCACTTATTTAATTTAATTGTAGGCGTCAGTGATTGTAGCGGTACGTGTCTGCGATAACTTGCAAGCGTCAGTGAGCGTACGTGACTGCGATAGCTTGCGGGTGTTAGTGTACGTGCTCTGTGTCTGACTGTACCATGAGAATTGCCCCACTACCACTGGCTCGACCCGCTTACTGTCAGCTCGTACGAACTCGTTTTGTAAACAACTGTGTCTCTCTAAGTGTTTAGTGCGTGCAGTGAGGTTATTCGTTAACATTAAGTTTTTGAGTATGATATGGTGAAAGTACCGTACAGTAGTTTATGTTGTGTTATTTAATCTTGATCTGAATTTTCTGTTTGTGCAGATAATTCTGCATTAAATTTATTCGAACTGTAATTAGTTTCGGGACTTTTTATGTACAGTATTATATTGTGCCTTTACTGTATTTATCCTAACAATCTTGTCATTCAATTTCGTAATTTCATTGAAAATAACTGTATTCAATTATTTTTCTTTTCTATTATATAGTATTACTGCAAAATATCGTATTTACTCATTAAATTTACAATAAAAAGTATTAATGGTGTAAAACGTCTATTATTTGTTCAACCCTCCCTATTATCCGCCATTTTAGCTTATCCGCCCTTCCACCGGCCCGTTTATGGCGGATAACCGGGACTCTACTGTACAAGCAATATAAATAAAGCATACAAAACTATATAAACTATTTTAACATAGTACAAATAAACATACAGAAACTATAGTCTATTTAAAACCCCATTCGTAAATAGCCCTAGCCAATGTGTTTTGTTTAGGTTTTGGGCAATGTGAGTAAGAGTCGGGTATGTGCCAAAACCCTTTTAATGAAGGCATTAAATAGAGTTTATTTATTCTCTTCCAGTTACAACCTATCTCGGTCATTAACCCTTTCCCGTGCTTTCCGTAGTACTTTTTTTTCTCTCCTCCGCTTTCCATAGTAACCCGTAGTAGTACTTTAAATGTGTATGTATAACTTCGCCCTCTGTGGGAATATTTTAAAACTAACTTCAGAAACGTGTTCAGAGATTATTTTACAGTATGTTGTATAAGAATTTTCATAGCTTTAAGCTGTTTAGGATTTTAGATGTGTTTAGAATTAGCTGTAACACAACTTTTGTCAACAAAGAGTCACGTAAAACATGACAGTTGGACAGAACGTTGTGAATGAAAGTGAAATTGAAGAAATACTAGGACCAAGTTATTTTTCCGATTTAAATTACGATTCTAGTGATAGTTTAGTTCGGTTGCAAGTTATTTTGAAGTGGAACTGGATAAATCAGAAGAAGGAGAAATAGGCCAAGGTGATGATTCTCAACCGGTTAAAAGGTTATGTTTAGCTAAAAACGTAGTAATAAGCATAATACTAATATTTCAGTAAAATAGTCCGATAGATTAAATTTCACAGAGCCAAAACCTTTTAATAATTAGGCCTACTATAGTAGATCCATACATTATTTAATACATTAACTGAATACAAGTAACAAGTTTGGCCATTTAAGAGGTCTGGTATGAGGCACTTCGTGCCAATTATGAATGCGGAGGAATGGGTTAAGAAATGAAAAACTCTTAATGTAGCCTACCTCTTTTCATTGTGTTCTGAAAACAATTATCACTGCTCAACAATATTTAAATTTAAAAAATCAGGTGTTTTTTTGTTCTTAACATATTTGACTTAATTTTTTACAGTTCTAGGTGAAGTAGGCAGTAGCAGCAGATCTTACTGTGAACTAGCAGGTAGGACAGAACCAATGCTTGCTGATGTGATATTAGCACTTGTTAATATGGGTTTTAACCCTAAAGGTATTGAAGCTCATGCACGCCGTGCCAATCATTCAATGTTGCCGTCTCCTACACCTTCAGCACAACCCAAACAATTGAGCATACTACAAGCAGGAGTTAAGCAAAGTCATCCATTGTATATCCCAACACATCTGCCAGTTTTTCCAGATCCACATGCTTACATTCGTACTCCGGTAGGTAATGTTTAACTCATTGTTTATATTTTATATAAATAAATATGATGATTGTTTATATATTTAAGTTGTTTATTTAACGAAACTACTTTCCAATTATTATTTATTTTTCTATTCGACAAAGCAGCATAACACTCTTACGAAAAAAATTTTACTGAAAATAACTAACACTTTCATTTATTTACTACACTGAATT
>JAGFPH010000080.1:308378-355980 GCA_018207615.1 Philaenus spumarius
AAGAGCTATTACACTCGACCCAACTTGAAATCGGTTCGTCGGAGGAGGATAAACCTTCGTTTCTATCCGTTTCAGATCATCTGGAGACGATACCCAAAATTAATTACTTTATATATGTTTTATTCCCGGATTGATAAGTGGTAGTAAATATGCTTCAAAATTGCTGATTTTTTGGTGAAAGGGTCCTAGTAGGATTCTTCATATACACTTTTTTTTGTTTTATACCGGCAGAGTTATACCGATTAATCGTTTTTGGGTAGGGATTTAAGGGTGTATAATAAGTACCTATATGGGTTTTTCCCATCTTGATAAAATGGTAGTAAATATGCTTCAAAATAACTGAAAATTTATTGGAAGGGTCCTTTGTAGGATGTCCCAGACACTGATAATTTTATTTTTTGATTTTACACAAAATGGCGGCTTGTTTGATTCAAACCAAAATGGTAAAGTTAGAGCGAGGAAATTGCATTATTTCTCCCACTCATAAGCCCGTGTGCAGTTTTTAAGCTATATCGTTTGAAAAGTAATTAAATTTACTACAATCCTGTGCAAAGGTATTTCAAGTACAGTCCTCGGAACAAGGAACGAAATTGATAGGAAGCTCCCAATAAATGATTTTTTCATCATCCATGTCAAGTTTTTGCGCAATTACTCCCACTCATAAGCCCGTGTGCAATTTTTTAGCTATATCTTTGGAAAGGTAATCAAACTACTATATCTTTGTAGGTAATTTTACTACAATCATGTGGAAAGGTAATTCAGGAACAGTCCTCGGAACAAAGAACAAAATTGATAGGAAGCTCCAAATAAACGATTTTTTCACTATTTATGTCAGATTTTTGCGCAATTTCTCCCACTCATAAGCTCGTGTGCAATTTTTGAGCTATATCGTTCGAAAGGTAATTAAATTTACTACAATCCTGTGCAAAAGTTATTCAGGTACAGTCCCCGGGACAAAATTGATAAAAAGCTCCCGATAAATGATTTTTTCACTATCCATGTCAGGTTTTTGCGCAATTTCTCCCACTCATAGCCCGTGTGCAATTTTTTTAGCTATATCTTTAGAAAGTTAATTAAATTTACTACAATCCTGTTCAAAGGTAATTCAGGTACAGTCCTCGGAACAAAGCTGATAGGAAGCTCCAGATAAATTTTTATTCATTATCAATGTAAGGTAATTGGGCAATTTCTCCCAATTATAAACCCGTGTGCATTTTGTGAGCAATATAATTCGAAAGGTAATTAAATTTACTACAATCCTATGCAAAGTTATTTCAAATACAGTTTCCGGAACAAGGAACAAAATTGATAATAAAATCTTGATAAATGTTTTTTTCATTATCAAGGGAATTACGCAATTTCTCCCACTCATAAACCCGAGTGCAATTTGTGAGCTATATCATTCGGAAGGCAATTATATTTACTATAATCCTGTGCAAAGGTATATTTGTTTATAACAGTTTCCGGAACAAGGAACAAAACTCATAGGAAACTCTCATTATATAGTACTAGTTATTCCCTGATAAGAAAATTCGGCTATAGTAATGCGGCAGTGCTGCTTACGGGTTTTATTTTTATAAAAAACCTTCATACATCTAGCCCGAGTATAATCAATTAGTAAATGAATTTAGCCTTTGAACTCTTTCATTGTTGGAATGGATTTGATTGGGAACTCTTGATTTCATATATTAAAATATCTAAATTACATTGTATATCAGACAACTTAGTTTGCTAATGCACTTAAATTTGATTATACTATGCAATCATGTTTATCTTGATTCACAGTTGGTTATGTATATTGACAAAGAATAGATATATGGAGTTGTGAGAAGTCAGATAAGAAAGCGAGCTGATTCGGAATGTGATGACATCGAGTTTCTAGAATTGAAAAAAGGACACATTGTTTCATTGCTGTATATTTTTCCAATAAGTAGATTTATCATTCTTATGTTACTACATATGAAGTTTTGTTTCTTCAGTATATTTAAAAAGTCTTCCTTCAGACTCCAGTGTTGATCAACGTGTTAGTGTACCGCTGAATATTGTTTCATGAAAATGTGAATTTAAAAAGTTACGATCGGCGTGATTTTATTTAAAGGTATAAATAACGTATAAAACAATACTGAGATGTGATTTTAATAATATTTATATAAATTTGAACTTTATAAAAAATGTCCAAAGTCATGATGTGATTGTGATCGAACAATTTATTTAAAATGTATAGTTGAAAAACAAACAGTTCTGTCGTAATAGTAAAAGGACATTCGCGTATGAACAGTGACTTTGTGTTGACAATAAAAAGTGCTAGCATAAAATTATGGAAACAGGGAGTTTTTAAGTTTGTCATGCAGCTTGTGGATATGTTTTCATTCAAAATTTATTTGTTTGTAATTGAATTTATGATTTAATAAACCTCAATAATCAGTTTGTTTAATATTCAATTCATGCCCATAACCTGTAATTGCATTAATTTCCGAGATCTTTTCAATGGAATCAGTCATGCGAAAAGCGACAGACAATCATATGGCGTGTTAGTTATTTTTTTATGTAGAAGTTTGTACTTCAGTATTTGATTTTTGATAATTAAATTTATTCAACATTTTTCGTCGCAAGTAGGATGGAAATGCGACTTAACAGTTTCACCATTGTATTTTGTCGAGTTTAATCAAAAGTGTTCGCCGACAAAAATAATAATTGAACCTCATAGGTGTGGCAGGCTCCTTGCGGTTGGTCCTAGGCGATGGTTCGTCTCCCTTATGGATTTATCTTTTGGCTCTCTTGTGATCTTCCAGACATTGTCAGGATGGTAGAAAAGATTCTTCAGCATATGCCAGGCAAAAACCATACATTTTCCGTTGCTGGTCTGATTAATACTAAATTTAAACCTAAAGACCGCAGATAAAGGCAAAAATACTAAGTGAGCCTGGTCTCACCCAGACCAAGGGTGCTCACAGACTGCCAGGCTAGCTTCCTCCCTTATAACTACCTAAACCCTGACCAAGATATTGTTTATGTAACAGCCTCATACATTGTTCAAGGGTGAACATGCTCCTCAATGTGAATCTATTCTTTAATATTATCAGTCTATTTAAAAAGAATTACAAAGTGGAGGGTACTTGCCACATATGTGTTTGTGGCAAAATAAAAACTTATATTTGTAGTTGAGGCAGATGTCTACCTCGGCAATATCAGTGTTTATTTTTATTGTATGTGGTTGAAAGCGTAGTTGAATTACAACAAATTAAAAATTGGAATCAAATTGTCATGGTAAAAACAGTTGTCAGTAAAAAGTAAACATTTATATTAAAAAAGAACAGATGTATACATTGTGTCTCAGCAATGTCATTGTATAGTATTTACAAAGGTAAAGTGCTGGAACTGTTTTATTTCTTTAAAAATGTGAATGGATATTTTTAAAAACTGGTAATTACTACATGTTAAGATCTTGTTTGCGGTCAATCTAAACAACCTCATTTTTGTAAGTTGTCTGTGATATATGTATTTCTTTCAATTCAATAATTTACATTAATTGTGATAAACTCATACCTTTCTAACAAAAATTTGTCATTAAATGTAAATTATCAACTGTTCCTTTGATTATTCATTTGGGAACCACAAATTGTAGCTACAAGTACTCGTGTTACAAAAAGTTGAACCTTAAATTTAATTTAGAAAATAGTTTTCCGGGTTCAATTCCCATTGACCCCGAATAATTTTCTAAATGGTTTCTTAACAGACATCGTTGGCTGTGGTTCGGATTCCACGTAAAACTGTAGGTCCCGTCTTCATTAGCTTTAAGTGCAAAACAGCAGGACGTTAAAAAAATAGATATTTTTTCAAAATTATTAAATGAAATAAATAATAGTGACCATATGAAATTGCAACACTTCCATCATGTCACAACTCAGCTTTCCACGAGAGAGGTTATGTTGTGGCATTGGCTGAAATCAGGGTTTTTTATTGCGGTTTTATAGATGTTTGAACCTCTTTGGAACCACAGATGATACATTGCAAGATTGCCCAGCCAAGGCCGTGTCATTGAACCTCTTTGGCTTTTATTCGCTTGATGATATGTTGCAAGATTTTCTTTCAAAAATATATATCAATTAATTTGTTTTCAGGCCCACAGTTATCGTTCATGTACAGCAGCTGCCATTAGTTCCAATTTCTGTGCGTAAAATATGTGTGAAAGCCAAATTTTGACTACTAAATCCTTTACTAAGCTGACAAAATCAATGAATGTGGAAGTAGTTTTTAGAACATGCACACCAATAGTTTGTTTTAATTATCATAGATTAAAACTGTTATTTCCAACATTTGTTAACTCTTATTGAAAATTTTGACGAAAAGAGATAAAGGAAAACAGTAATAATAATAATAGCAATAACGCAATTTTATTTTTTTTTATTTTATAATTTTTCAGAATATTATACTGAATGATTTAATTCATAACTGAAGATTGAAAGGTGGGGAGGGGCAATTTCTGTGTCGATCAGAGTATGTAAACACACTGCAGCCAACTTTATAATTTAATGTTAGTTTTGAAAATTAGTACAGTGGAGTCCTGATTATCCGGAGGAAAATAATTTATATACTTTGGATAACTTTCTGTTTAACAATGATCTGATAGAGTAATATTTAAATTACTTATTACTTTCGTGAATTGTTGTTTACGTTCATTTTTAAATAAGAATAGTGTTTTAGCACAATGACAAGGTTCCGTCTTACTTAACCCTGTGAATAGTACAGTGACATTACATATTTCTAGTTTGCATAATATTTCAAAATCTTTTTCATTTAATCATGTTTTACAACTAAATGTTATTGGCTTTTATTTTATTATTCATATAGGGAATGTTTTTTTAAATTTTAATTGCTTAAGTACCTTTCTCTCAGAAATATCTAAATACTGGTGCTTCAAATGTAGTGTTGGTCTGAAAGCAACATAAAAATAAATTAAAGTAAGTATGAAAGTTGGTAAACATATCTAAACCAACTGTATATTTAAGACAAGATTCTGAAAAAGTTATTTTACTAGTATGGCTAGCACTTTAAAAAAATGTATTTAAATTTTGAAGCTCGTAATATTTCTGAAGCAAATATACCTAATGTTGGTTTAAAACGTGTATTAAAAACAAGTGAATTAATCAGATTACGTAAATATATGTTTGCATTTGAAAATCAAGTCATTTTTGACAACAAACCCTACGCTTGCCTGATGAATGAATTACTTTTTATAACAAGTATATCTTTTTAATTACAAATTTGATCGATTATACACTATTTGTATTTAAAAAAGTAATGTACCATTTTTTAATAATGTAAACCCTTAAATTTATTCTGAATAATTAGTGCTCCACTGTATTAGATAGTAAAAAGACCCTACACCATTTGAAATAGTAAATGACAGATAAAATTAACTTTCTGTAGATTTTAGCTGCAATAAGATAATTCTAAAAGTTTTGATTCCTATTAATTTTTGTAGCAACTATTTCTGTGAAAAATTCTGTAAATTAAGCACCATATACTTAAAGACAATAATACTTGAGCATATATATATATAGAGTATATTAGTATACTTTTTTTTGCAAATTATATTTAGCTATGTATTGCAACATAATTAAAAATCCTCAAGAATAGTTTAGTTTTACTGTGAAAACATTTACAGATTGTTTTAAATAAAGAAAAGAAGTCGTTTCGAGGCTAAGGGTCCCATAATGTGCCTCCCCAAGTTTATGTATTGTTGTTATAAGTTATCCAAAGTCTGTCTGAGAGGAAAGCCTGGAGGTGGAGGTGCTGCGTAGAGATCACAGTGTTGTGCTGAAGAGACAATGGCTGGATCCAACGCTGTCCAATCCCAAGCTAACAAAATCAAATATATTCGGTTAATCTCTATTTTACAACTTCAACAATTTTCTATTTACGAAGTAACAAATATAAATACATTAAAACTTAACTAATTTGAAATATTAATTAAAGTATTGTATAATATTTTTGTAAACTTAACCAATTTGAAATATTAAGTGTAGTACACTGTATAATATTTTTGTACATAACAAAAAGATAAAACACTTTGTAGTATAAATAAAAGAAACAGACACATTAAAACAACAATACTTGAAAACATCTGATATAAATTAATATTTAGTAATTTCTGAAACAAGAAGTGATAATTAAATTTAATTTCAACTTTTGAATTAATAACTAAAATACTGTAACACACTTATTTCATTTTATAAATACCATAACTAAATTTAAAGGTTTATGAAGGGTTTGTAATCCCTAAAGTTTTGACAATGTTTTATCATTATAAGATATTTTATTATCAATACAATAGACATTTCTCCCAAATTACCAAATAAATAACCATGTGTTTGTAACATTTACACTACTGGCATGTGTTGTAGATTTTGGCTACGATAATAATCGTCTGTAATTCTTGAATCAGAATCATATAAACCTAATTAACAAATATATTATTAGGTAATTTTTCATAAAGATTTTTATTATGATTTGAGGATAAAAATTGGATCCAGACTTGAGAAAATTTGAATTTGATCCATCTAGAGTAATGAAGTTAAGAGACAATGGATTTAACACATGAACAACTTAAAATTTCAAAATACTGTAGCATCATAAATTAAAAACCATAATTTTGCAGAGTTTTCCTCTACTGGTGATGATACTGACACATTTCTTTGTATAATAGTGTTAAACCCCTCTCATACTAACCTTGAGCAGCTGGGTGCTGGGGAAATGTTATAGTTGGCTGCATAAAGGGGAGTATTTTGCTGCCTGAAATCAAATATGTAGTTTTAATTACAAGATTTATATTCATCACAGTTAAATTTGTGTAAACTAAATATTTAGCCTTCTAATTCATAATATTTAATTTATCAGGTTGCTCAATTCTTGTCAAGCGGCAGCACAATAATTTGCGGTGCCATTTCGCCAATTACTCATAGTCGCAAGTTGTGCTGGGTTGACTTACAGAGTTGCTTGGGGCACGTTGGGATAGAATACAAGTAAACCAAAGCTTCTAATTGCAGAATACCAAGAGAAATGCATTTTGTAGGTTTTATATGATCCCAATTAAAAAGTTAAGAAAGAAGGTTAAATTATGGGGTTATAAAGGTAGATTTTTCAGCGAAGGATGCTAAAGAGAAAGTCAGTGGGTGCACATTCTGCA
Source organism: Philaenus spumarius (assembly GCA_018207615.1). NCBI lineage: Eukaryota > Metazoa > Arthropoda > Insecta > Hemiptera > Aphrophoridae > Philaenus > Philaenus spumarius. The sequence continues at coordinate 315,568 of JAGFPH010000080.1, forward strand.
CATCCTTCACTGTATTTTCTTCTTGAGGTTAACTTGTCAAAAATTGAACTTTCAACTGTTGAGGACATTAATTCTGAGGAAAATGTTTTTAATTAGTTCATCTAAAATGACCTACTGCATAAAAAATATAACACTTTTATAAGGAAGTGCTAGTAAAAAGATTGTTAATTTCAGATTTGTCATTTTATAAAGGAAAAAGAGTAGGGTGTACAATATTAGTCCTTAGTATAAAATGTATGGGGGGGGAGTAATTTTGGTTATAAATATTTCTTTTATGTACAAACATTATTAAGGTGTAGAAATACAAAGAGTGACCCAAAGGGCAGCAAACACTACAGTCGGGAGCACGAAATAAGAAGAGTGACAATTTTTGCGCTGTTGCCAGTCCCATGTCTGGCAACAGCGCAAAAATTCTCACCCGCCTTATTTCGTGCTCCCGACTGTAGTCACATCCTGTACAACCAAATTGGTACAAGTCACTTTTTGTTCTAGAGCAACATAACTTCATAAGTTAAAGTATCACACAAATGTTATAGAAAAGGAAATACAAAGAAACATATAACATTGTAATAACCAAAAGCTAAAATTCAAATATTTTGTTACCTGTGCGTGGAATGCCAAGACCGAAGGCATTCATGTGATTTGGGGTTGATGTGAAGCCTGGGGGAGGTAAGCGCGAACGTGGGGGTACTGACGAGCCAATTCGAAGCCCATCTAATAATTTCGTACAGTTACTTAACCTGAAACACAAAGAATAAAATAACTGAAACACTTGTGTGAAGTTTAAAATGATAGTAAACCTTAATTCAACAGCTTTTGGAAAACATTTTCAAGCTCTAGATACCTTTTATTAAACCAAACCATTATTCTAATCGTAGGTTAAAAATACCTACAAAGATCAAATGTGGAACTATAGTTTAAAATTAATTAAAAATCACCATTTGAAACAACGGTTTTGCCATTGTATTTTTGATAAGATCTATTTTGTTGTAAACAGTATTTTCTGCTAAAACATTGTGCAAAAGACAATCGTAAACTTACCTATGATTATGCTGCATTGCGAGCAGCTTGGGCTGAAAACTGCGATGATTATTTTGTTCCTCTTTCTCTATCATTTCTGCTAAAGCCTTTTGTGTCTCGTGGAAAGGATCAAAACCAAGGTCATCATCTCGCACACACTGCAACATACAAAATAGAGTTGAAAAATCCACAAGAGGCACACCACCTATACCTTACCTTTCCCAGCGTTATAGTCTTTGCAGAACCCAAATCTCTCATCTACTCTCTTCTTCTCCAGTCTGTCCTTGTCATCCTTCCATGTCTTCTTGATTTGGCCTTACCCCTTTTTCAGTTTCTCTCAAATTTTCTTCACCCTTTTTAGACGTTCAAAATATCATATTTTTATTTCCGAGTTAATATCTATGTCCTTGTACAAGTCCTTCCTGTACTGTTTCATAAATCTTCCTTTTCCACTCTGCCAGTCTTCTTTCTGTTGTTTTGGAAATAACCATGTTTCTGACCGAAACAAGACGACAGTCTGATATTCTAATTATGGTTGCTTTTGTTATCAGGGATGACTACACTGTTAGTTTTAGGGCCAAATAGCAGCAATTCTATATCCTTTCCATATATGGTTAGATTTCATCACTCTTCTTAGTGGAATGAAAATGTTTGAAGGTATTGTTAGGGTTTGAAATTTAGAACGGGTTGTTACTTCTGTTGATATTTGCTTGACGTTGGGTTGTATTACAATGAATAATTAATACTCCATGTGGTTCAGTGATAGAACAGTTTTATTGCTCAAACCTAACTTAGTCTAAGATATTGATTTTATCTCTACGTCTTACTCCTACTGACACACTTTTATTGATCGTTAACCAAAAGGCAGACCACTCTGAATATCAGTTCTTTATTACTGCGCATGAACCCTGGCTTATACTTTTGTTAAGAGACCCCAATGTGACTATATAGAATATCTGTATAATCTTGCTGGCTCAACCAATTTGTTGCTCTCAGAAGCCCTTGTTGACTTCGCCCAGAGTCTTCTTAATGTCTTCGTGTCCCGAAGAATGTACCGTTGTCCAAAGGCTGATCTTCATTACTGTACGGAGACTGCGTGACCTTCGTCCGCCTCGCAAGTAGTACTGGCTTGTTCACAGGCACTGGAATGTCCGTCCGTCTCCCAACTCACTGGCCTCCTCGACCGACCCACACTGGCTCCAATTCTAGGTCAGGATCAAATTTATATAGCAAACTTCCGCATGCTTAACTGACCTGCATATTGAGTATTTTGCCAATGTCAGGCATTTCCACAGTTCCTGTATCACATTGTAATCATAACTTCATACTTCCGTGTTCTGTCTTTCGTTTTAACAACCTTACACTAAACATTCCTTAACTAACTATCCTATTATCTTTTACATCTAACTAACCTAACTATGTACTTAATAATTAACAGTATTAATTGTCTCGAATGAGAAGTTATATCTTCCTCATGCCTGGGCTCATGTACTTATTTTTCACACAGTGAATGTGTGGGCTAAGACTGATTAAATTAGTCTATAATTTTTATTACGCAGTTTGATGTGGTCATTGATATAAAAATTGAGAAAATGCTTCGAATTTATATTCATAGATTGATAACTTATGGGGAACGAAGGACAAAGTTGTTTCCCAAGCCAGACAGATATATCGCCCTCCAATTGTACAAATAAGGAGGGGAGGAACATCAGTTCAAGGTCAGCCTGCAGTGCAAATAGAAGTATGTGCGTACAGCTGAATATTTCTTCGTTAAAAGTTGTGTTTAAATAAGATCTGTCAAGTAATAATTCTTAGTCGATAAGACACAATTCTTCAATAATTCTTCGTTAAAAATAGTTTTCTCAGCAAACGCTGGATTTAACAGATAAATTAGCATGTAGCTAAAAGATGTTTGGATTGTTGTTATTAGAAGGTTGATTTTTTATGTAAAAGGTCTATTTAAAATAGTTTAATATCGTTAGTATAAATTAAAAATAGTTCCGTTACAAAAAATTTTAATTTCTGTGAACAGTGGTGACTTCTAAATTAATTCAGAAAGTTATAAAGAGCTATAAAGTAAACATTTATGGACGGAGGCTATTTTAAATTTATTTTGTACATTAAGTTGTCTGTTATTTCATTTTGATAAATTTAAATTATTTTTATTTTTGAATTCATATTTTCTTAAATTTGTTTCGATTTAATTTGAAAAATTACATGTCCCATTAACTGCATATAATCAGCTGTCATGTTTGTCTGGTTTTCATTTGATTACCACAATTAATTCATGTTCACCTGTACTTTAACAGTTTCTTTGAACCTATCTTGGAACCTAAAATACTAGATTAATTATGTTACACCTATGCGAAACTTGTATGATATAGTTGTTTTATGTATAAAGAAGTATAGACGTTTGATTCAAGATGGTGGTAAGCGTTATTCATCTATCTTTAAATAACTGTGATTTCAATTTTACCATTGTAGCCTACGGATCATCCATGGATCTGATGAGGGGCTCACGCAGCCCGAACCTGCAGTAATCATTAAATTATAAACAGTGGATTATTTGGCGTACCGAAAAAAGGGAATATAAATTTATTTATAACTGTAATGTTATAATTTTGAATTCTAACTAATAAATTATTTGATTTCTTTCTTATATTATTTTAATAAATTCTTGATTTTAATAAGTTTATTTTTATATTAACTTTTTGTGGAAACAGCATAATATTTGATGTTTCCACAAAAAGTGCAAGGGGTTTGAGTGATAAACAAATTCACAACTCCCTTGGTGGGCACAGTATTGTATACATTCAAAGTTATATTGAATTTTTGAAATTTATATATAAAAACTCAGCCTGCGTATGTTTGTGCTTGCAAAACTCAAAAACTATTCAACCAATTTCTCTAAACATTTCACAGTTTATCCATATTAATGCCAGGAGTGTTTAGAAATTACAATTACTAAGTCTAAATAATATAATAATATAAATAATAATAAATAAATAATTATAATAATAATATTTATAATAAATATAAATTTAACTACCTTAATACAAGTTATAAAGCTAAAAATAAGGAATCTTAAGTGATATATACACCATTTGCAATTCGATTACTTAAGTCAAATTGATGCAATGGGAAAATTACCCTTAAAATTAAATAATCATTTATACACAACTTTTTCTATATGCTCAAAAAACTATTTAACTAATTTCACAATTTATACATATTAGTACCAGGATTATTTATAGAATATGGTCACTACAATCAAAGAGATTGTACTAACTTCCTACAAGCTATAAAGCTAAATTTGTGTAAAATTATTCTTAATTGATATAAAAAACTATTTGCAATTCGATTATTTAAGTCAAAGTAATGAAATGGAATAACTACCCTTAAAATTAAATAATAATTAAAATGGGATAGCTACCAATATAAAATAAATTGCATTAACATTAAATACCCATATGTTTAATACAGACGCGGCCGCCTCTCCTGATCATACAAGTCTTATTTTAAAAGTAACTTCAAAATTAATTTTTCAATACACTCACTAAGTTGTGTTTGTTAATTTAATCTAAGCTTATGAAAAAAAGGAGGCTGATAAATGCAACCCTTAGCACAAGTGGTGAAAATTGTATATAATGCTTAATATGTTGTTCTGCGATTCTTTTTTGTCACCCCTTGTAGTAAGGGTTGTTGGTAACAAAAAATGTTTTGCACATTATTTTTTAAATCTATTGTTCTCTCATTTATATCTCCCTCTTTTCCCCCATATAATTTCTCCCACACACTCCAACATGTAACTCTTGTATAGCTTACAATTTCATCCTGGTCGTCTTGCCCAGGTGGGAAGCCGAAGGCTGCTTGCCAATCTTCTGTCGAATGAACAGGAGGGAGTACATCTGGCATGTGTGTCAAACCATTCACCGGCCATTCAGGAACTGTACAATATAGTTCAATACCTATATCATAACATTTCATCACTCATTCCATCTAAATTTACACAAATATGAACGATCTATTACATAATAAATAAAGTAAGTATCAGTTTTTGGAAAAACCGTATATCAAATCTGTTGGTACTTTGCTCAAATGAAATTGTACAATAAACTGTACATATATAAATTCTGAATTCACAGATTGTTATATTAATTAATTTTTTAGAAGAGGAACAGACAGGTGCAACATATCAAACTTGCTGTAAAAAAAGTTATATAAGTTAAAAACAGATTTGTTTGTGTTAATGTTAAATGAAGTTGTAAAAGTAATTCATGGTACACACTAATTCTGATAATTACCATGTACCAAACATAAATTTTCCTTACAAGGAAACCCAATAAAGTCAGATTTTGAGACAATAGTTGAATAAAGATTTAGATGATACCAACTATTCAGATTCTTGAGTATGTATTCCAGGTTAACACGTTTGTTACCACCATAGTAACATTTTTTAGTACGCATAGACTAGAATATTTGAATGTGTATTTAAAATGCACTAAAAACATAAAATTAGTTTTATTTCCAAACCTTGGGAACTAAATTAGTTACCGTATTTAACTACAAAAAATATCAACTGGTTATTTAAAAAATATTACAATAACATTATTCATGTTTTTTTTATTGGTAATAGGTTGGCCTGATATTAACCCTACAACTATCCATGTTAATGTTTTGCAACTCCAAGTCATTTCGGTGTGAATGCAAGCACATTTTTAAAAATCCGCCAAATATAGTAATTGTAAACCAATCCAAAAGTGTTCCCATACCTTTTTTGTAGAGAAAGGTTCAAAGAATTCATATATGCAATTAAAAAATGTATTGATGTAAAATTGTAAAAGTTATTAGCTCAAGAAACAAAAAATGTACAGTATCGAAAGGAAAATGTTCAACTTTAGGCCTACATAACAAGTAGTAAATATTTTTTGTAATTTTTTCGTAAGCGTAAAAAAGTTTTGTAATTTAGTTCTAAATAGAACTGTATAAAAACATTTATCAATTTCAAATTTCTTATTTTGAAAACACCAGTTTTTATGTTCCATCTACACGACTGCTAACAAACCTAGACCTAGTTTGAAACGTAATTTAGGGATATTTGCTTTACCTAAAATTGAAATATTATTATAAGAAAATGTAGAGAATAAATCATAGAATTGAACTGTATACTTGTAAATTATCTTTTCATAAAAGTGTTTGAATTAAAATTATTTGAATAACAAAAGTGAGAACAAATATAGAAACCTCCCGTCCATACAAGCAATACGACAAGCGCGCGATAAACTCCTATGTCTACCCATATTATAAAAGTCCGTTAGGTTTCAAAATACAAATGTAGGATGAGAACATAATAACAGTCACTTTCCCACGGCCCTATACAACAAACTGTTCAAACAAAACCTATTTGGTTTCCAGGAAAAGTTAGCTTGAAGCGTTATCTTTACAAAGATACCAAAATATCTCTAAAAATAGGTTGTGGTCACTCAGATATCACGGGTAATAACTAAGGCTGTTTATTGGTTGGGAAACTGACCAATTGCAAGGGTCTACAAAACGCCCCACAACTTTAGAACTACCTGTCCGATTTTTGATTAGATGGCAATAATAGATAGGGGAAATTGTTATGAATCCCACGATATATAGGTTTAACTCAGAAAAAGTACTGGGTGGGCTGTAGAGAGAGAAGAAAGATGAGTTATTTCGTTGTGTTTTAGGATGAATATTCGGGCGGCGAGTGTGTTGTAGAAAACTAATAAACTGCAACCATGATTACGTATGTAAATATACGTTTTAGAAAAAACTTGTAAATACAAAAATTAAAGTTTAGATCATTTCCTTTCCAACGGTTTTTGATTTATTGTGATTGGATGATTTTTAGTGGGTGAAATATTCATTACAAGTATAGAGTTATCAAACTTGATCTATTTCAAGTGCCACGCCCCCACAACTACTCAAATTCAGCAGTCGATAGTTACAGGGTTAAAAGGTTCAGATATATGTCAGGTTAAACTAAAAAGTTTTTTTAAATATTTTATATTAAAAAGATTAAATGGCTAACATTTGGAAATATGTAAGGGAAATCAATTGATCATTTTATTCAAATGGAGTCTTTATAACACTAAGTAACATGTATAATTTCAAAACTATATTATTTATCATAACTTTTTTCACAAAATAGTTCTATTTAGAAAACTAAGCATTTCAGAAAATATGTTTGTAATTTAAACTTTTTCATTGGTTTTGATGGGGGGGAATAAGCTACCGAAGTTTAGTAAAGTATTTATTGTCATCTTGATGTTAAGTTACAACTTATAAATTGAAACAAACACAACTTAATTGTATAAACGCATACTGAAAACAAATACTACTAGGTAAATTAAATTTAAAGTGAGACAGCTGGAATGGCAGATTAAGATTGTAAAATGCCCCCTCAAATAACTTTAGTCATGAAAATTCTATTATACATTTCAGAATTACACCCTGAGCAATATGACTCTGAACTAGTCATAATAATTATTATACATTTACAAATATGCACAGCTTAACAATTTACAATTACTTAATATAATGCGCTTACCTGAACCACTACTACAATTATTTGTTTTTGAAAAATTGTTTGAAGAAAAGAAGGAATTGTTATCTGGTTCTAAAAGTGTTGCTGCTCTGTGCCTTCCTGCTAGAAGTGAATCTGAAAACAGTGTGAGATAAAAACGTGTTAATGAAAGTGAAGCACGTTAAGTATAAAATATACTGTAATTTCTTAAGACATAATTTTCCATAAAGTTTTATAAAAAATGACAGTTGTTATGTCAAACTGACCAGATACATTTTAACATTCTTTGGTTCAGCTTTAGACTTATACAAATCAAGAGGAGGGGAGATTTATATATATTTTTTACATTTAGTTAGACTTTTATTGCATTGTATAAGCTTATTCGTACAACAGATTGATAAGAACTAATGTAGCTTTTTAATGCAGTCTCGAACCCAAATTCAAATACATTTATAAACCAGAATGAAAAGATTAAATAAGTAGAAATTTGCTTTTGATTCTCACTAAACATTTTAAAGTGTTATTTCTGATATAAAAACCAATTACAAAAAGAAAATTAAATAGATTTTAATTAATAAACATTGACAACGCAAAGTGTCAACAACTTTAGAGAGAACGAAGTTTGAAACCGGAAGGAAGTCTCTTTTTAAAATCTAAGTGATGCAAGGAAGTTAGTTGGAGTTTGACCGTCAATGAGACAAGTCGAGTACAAAGTAGTGTTCCAATAAACTGTTAAAAGCGCCTAGAAACTAGGCTGGTAATAAATAACCAATAAGTGCCAAATTAATTTAAAATAATGCAATATTTGGGCAGAAAACTAATTGGTCAGCAATATGATATATTAACCCTTTGAACCCCAGGCGACGATATATCGTCACCATAGATTTATTGTTCTTAAACATGTATAAATAAATATTTTACTAGCAGTGATTGTCTTATGCAGTATATATTATTTCGATTGAATTATTAACAATTGTAAACATTTTCATGTTTACTAAAGGCACTATAACAAACTAGAAACATTGCTTACTGTACGGAATTGTTTGACAACATTGCACGCTCAGCTGTGTCAATGCAGTAGCTTACTTGTGTTCATTTCTGCGGAGCTGTCTTATAATGTTATTTTTCTTCGTGTTTATATTATTGTGAGTTTTTGTTTTAGACAGCGAAAAGATTTAGAACTGCTTGGATTAGGTGTAAGGACCATGTTATACGAGCGCTGATAGCGCCAAGTTGGTGTCATACATTTTGTCATTTTAAAGTTCCGTACACAATAATAATTTTGAAAAAACAACCACTAGAACAGAACAAATTCGATATTTCCGACATCTCTGGTCGCTGCACTGCTAGCGCTCGGTATAACCGGGTTCGGCGATGATAGCGCAGTGTTGTAAATACGTCAGACCCCTCTGGCAGAGCTCGGTTAACGCGGATTTGCCATCGTTGGTAGCGTATAACATGGCCCACGGTATTTCCATTTACTCAATAAAGCGACGTTGAAAACACGGCGCTATCAGTGCTCATAATATAACATGGCTCTAAAGAAGTATATTATCTAGAATGCTTATTGAAGAATGTCTGTAATAAGGCCTACCCCTAGTCATTTCTCATAAAAAAAAATTAACTTTTACTGTAGATATAAGTGTAAATACAAATATTTCTATGTTGTTATCAAAAGACAAATATATATAAATGAATACCAAGTATAAATTTGGTGAGTACTTAATTTTGTCTTATTTATTAATTTGGTATGCTAAATCTTGTTTTACCTGTTTTTTTACAAGTAGCATCAAATTATAAAAAAAGGTTAGTAAAAGTTTGATATTTGATATAGAAAGAAATTATTTTATATATACAAAAAATGATATTTAGAATGAAATGATGTAGCTTCCCATGTATAAATTTGTATTTATTTATTTTGTAAAGTCTCACAAAAACGTTGTAGTTTTATTTTTTATTATTATTATTATTTAGGAGGTGCGGGTTAAAAAACTTTAAATACTATTTTATTTTGTAATACATTTTATTCCTAATATTTTGAGACCTCACTCATAACAATAGCACACATATATTAACAAAGTTATGCATTCTTTACCAACACTCTGCAAATAGCCTCTTAAGGTTCTGGTATTTTTGACATTTTTGTGGTAGTGATGTGTACATACAGATTTTGTAATTATAATTATTTGGTCCGGGGTTAAAAGGGTTCAAAATTTTCTAAAGACGGAATCCTCAACTTTAAAACTTCTCGTATTCAAATTACAAATAAATGGCACCAAAAAGCTACCATTATTTATTTATAAAAAATCCATTTCACTTTAATCATAGTTTTAATCTTGCACTTAATTAAAAATACGTATATACTATTTCTTACAAATAGCAGGTCCAGTTCCCCTTCTTCGAGATACAAAAAACATTCAGTCATATTGTACCTTATGTAGTATTTAAATTCTTAAAGTCTTTCAAAATATTAGTATATTTCAAATATATTGTTTTCCATATATTGGAAACCTGTTTAAACTCTATTTTAATTTGATATTTGTATTATTTGTGCTATAATTTAATTTTTTATCAACCAATAAAATAATAAATTGTTAATTTGTAAACTTGTATCAAACCTTTATTTCTATTGAGTTATAAATCCTTATATATTATTAATTAATTATCAAAGGTATTTTTGTCCCTAAGCGATATCTCCCTTCATTCATCTTCAAAATTAATGATTCATACATGATTTTAAAGCTTATGTTCCCCGCCATCGACAAAAAATAGACAAGTAGCTTAAAATTAATGTTTTCGTTTAAAAAACTTTCCTATGAAAGTTCATATGATTCCTAATGAAAGCCGCCATCTGTTTAACTAGCGTGACAGCTATTAGTTAGATTGTTTACATTTTATATGCAAGTTTAATCTATCACACAAATCAATCTAAATCAAAGTAAAGTATGATACATTTTTATACACTGTTATTTATAAACCAACGTAAAAAATGAACATAATTAACTGAATTAAATCAACATATTAAATCAGGTAAGTGTAGGCCTACTCCTAACTTGTGAAATATTCACAATGGGTCAGCTAGTACTTATATATACCTTAAAATTATGAGGGGATGTGAGGAGATTAAAAATCTACAAAAACAGTAAAGGAAGGTATTAATGGTTCAAATCCATGATATATATTATTATTTACAAACTTTTTTGTCATACTGGAGTGCCCAGATAGTTTATTTTGGAATGTTTGTAATTATCACCAAAAATCTAGTTTATTAATAAATTATTAGTAATAATAATATGTTTATCATCCATGCAATGATGACTTACCTGTTTGTGAAAGTGGCACGGAATTATGAATTATCTCGTTGTCTATTTCTTGTTCCCACTGAGGGTGTGGTGGTTCCGAAGGTTGTAAATGTGAAGTATGATCTTTAAGTTTTCTGAAAAAAGCGAGTTTAATATAAATTCCAAACAAAATTAATTTATCCAAATGAAATAATTGCCAAGCAATTGTTGTGTTAATAAATTAATATCACAACAATAAACTTGTATCAATAATAATAGAACGTGTTAATGATTGCTAGTTTCAACATTAAGTCTTCCAACATTTGTATGAGTTTTCCAAAGCCGCAATATATTATAATGTTTAAACAAAAACAGCACTGGAATACCCTCTCACAATAACTCTCATAAGATCGCCTATGTGCAGTAGAACCTCAGCAAAAATTCGGCTCACAAAAACATTTTTCGGTCAAAAATTGACAGGGGAATGTACGGTAAACTGGTGAAATCAATGAAAACGTGGTCAAAGATTTGTAAAAAGGCATCTACTGTATCATCAAATGAAAACCTTAAGTCCAAATGAAAATAAAATACAAATACAAAATGATAAAAAGACGTATACATAGTCTACAGTACATGTTCCAGTAAAAAAAATATTTTTTTGAAGAAGTATATATAAGTGTTTTCTGTTTAACGGAACTCGCTCGCTTGTGCCCCGTTTCTATTTATACACTACTGGTTTTAACTGGTTTACACTGTACATTGTCATAACATAGCGAGTTTGAGTTTTATTGAACAACGTGACATTTAGTGAAAAAGCATTAACAACATTGTTTTGATGATTCAAAACTGTGTGTATTATTTAACGGAACCATGTTTGACAAAATCGTTTGTGACTAATATAAGTACAGTACAGTAGATTTGCCGCTATATGCGGATTTCAATTTGCGCGGTTACTTTAACGCCTGCGTCTTCCACAAACCGAACTTCCGAACTTTTTTGTTTCTTTTTTACCACCTCGGTTAGTCGGGGCTCAGATAATCGCAGCTCTACTGTAGTTCAAGTTTCTATAATCAGTGGCCGAAAGTAGTACTAAACATATGTTAAAACAGTACATTTTGCCAGAAATTGAATTTTCATTATTTTCCTCCCATATATTTTTTTGTTTACCCTACCTAATGTAAAAAAATACCAGTCTGGATTACTTTTAGGTCCATATTAACAGTGCTCGCATCATCAGGATTCTATTGTAGTAAATTAACAAGTTCCTCTAAATTTACTTTAACTACTATAATTTCGTCTTACCTCAAAACAAATTTGGAATAAAATGTTATATATTTGCAACATCATACTAATTTGATAAAGAATTGGAGTTTAATTGTAATGTGATATAGTGTAGCCTCCGTCTCTCCTGCTGCAGTTTCAAAACGTGGTATCAAACACAACAGCATCCAACTGTTTTAAATTCTTGATAGATGCCTATATGCAAAGAGGCTAAAGATAAGAATTGAGGAGTAAGTTCTCTTTTTTATAAAACTGCGGAACTCAACCTTTTTACAATTGCATACCACTTACCAAATTATTTTCATAAATTGTACCCTCTGACTATAATTTGTATCTAGAGCAAATCTAGCATCAGTAATGAGGGTACAGTATAAGGGCTAGCAATGAATACAGTTTAAAACTATATGAGCATTATGTTTTGCATTTTAACGCTTAAATACTAAATATAAAATATAACAGAACATACTTTATTAATCAAGAAAAATTTTAAATGAGTTCTGTCACTAAGGTTTTATTATAATTCAAAAGAAAAAATGCTGTATATTTTAAACATTTCCGTCACTTGGAATTTATATTAGATCCTTGCTTTGTTGGTTGCAGCACATAATCTTTTTATGTTAGTTTCAAAAGAAGCCAAGTATAGTCTTATGTCTGGGGCAACATCCAATTTATATCTGTATTTAATTTTTATAAATGTGTAGGACGAAAAAGCTCTTTCTACTAGTTATGTTGATGGGAAAGGCAATAAAACCTTAATAATTACCAGATCAGACACACGTTCGTATTCACTATTGAGGTTAATCCAAGAGCTAATGAGAGGTTTGCCTTAACAACTGATTTCAAAGTGTTGTTATTAGAAATTTCAATCAGATTATCTTTTTTCACAAAGCTCAACTGTGCTCATTAAAAATTCTCCTCAGAGAAAGAATTTCTAATCCAGTTAATACTTTCTTCAAGCTATGGTAAACATCCTTCAAATGTTGATAATCCCTTCAAGTGTTACATATTTGCAACTTTACACCATTAGAGAGTTGCAACCCATTCTCTTTCAAAAATCCATTCAAAGTCTTGAATACTTCTGCCTGGCCCTGAAGAATACAAGACCTCCAAAACTCAAACCATTTTATCATAGATTCTACCTTCTTTCTTACTCTGAAGATCATAGGCGTCGCGTGGACTATTGTTTTGGGGGGGCACAACCGGTCAACGGCTGATCCAAAAGTTTTCTTGGGGGAGACAAAATAGGGACCACCCCCCGGATAAAATAAATGTGGTTGTTGATAGTGGAAAACAGTGTTTAACATTACAATTTTAATTTTGAACCATTGACTGTTGAAGGAAAATCGGGAATGGATAAACTGGTCTGACGGTCAATATTTTGGGGTTAATCAGTCCGACGGTTTGCACCAGGGCTGAGGAAAATGGGCCTAACGGTACAATATCAAAACAAAATTCCAACTTATGATAGTTCTACCCATCATTGAAGATCATTAGGTCATTAAAGAAATATGACCTTTAAAATTATTAAATAAATAATTGAATACGGTATGTTAGGTTAGGTCGCTGCACCACATTTCAGAAGAAGAGGAAGGTTTTTGTCTTTTAGCGTTGCTTAAGTTTTTTTTATGCATGTGACATTGTGTCGGGTGATATTGTAGGGATCGGGAGCGGACACATCTCTGTTCTAATCAATTTTGCAGGTGGTTTCGGTAATGTGTAGAAATGTATTCCTACTTAGATTGGAACACGGTTCATGGCTTTGTACAGCCACTGTCTATAATAAAATTTCACTCACGCAATCCGTAATAGATGCGCCGAACATCCTTTTCTTCTAGAATATCGCCACTTCTGACCAGATTGTGTCCTTTCACCCTTTGAGTATTTAAACCTCTCATAAACTACTAATTTAAATCTCCTCTCACTGAACATAGAATACATCGCACCGCACTAAACACTTTTACGAGTACTACACTACGCTGCGACTGTAAGGTAAGAGAACTGAGTCTGAGATTAAGATAAATCCACTGGTTGGGGATGGGGGGTTAGCAACCTTGTCAGGAAATTTCACAACTACCTGCCTACTGCCCTTCAGACCAGTTTAATCCCTTCTCCACGGAACAAAAATATCTTTGAGCATTGGACCAGTTTAGTACAACCCGGAAAATCTAAGTTGTTATGTTTTCCCTTACGAACATTTCATTTAAAATTATTATTGAGACAGTCTAAGGCTCACTTCCTTGCAGTTTTCTTGATTCAGAATATTTCAAATGAGTAAATTTTAATAAATCGTTCAAATGAAATAAAATTATTTTACTATGCAAAAATAATAATTGATTTTATGGAAATATCGGTTAAAATCAATTATGTGTAGGGTATGCATAATTTGTATAAGAAAATAAAACTCGTTGGTATGGGTTTTTCGTATAAAAAATCAAAGAACCTTTATTCTGAAATTACACAATCCATATCCTTCAGGGAGAGTGATACTAAACAATTATCATTGGTTGTACGTAAAATCCATAATTATACAAATTTGTTGTAATCTTTAATTTTTTACAATTAAGAATAACAATGAAGCCAAACTTAAGTTTCATTATTAAACATTGATGCTACAATTCTTATATTTTATAAAAAAATCTTTATGTTATCATTAATTGAGCATAAACCTTCTTTCAGTTCGTTTTGAAAATCTACGAACTAGGGCACTTAGTTTTTTTTAAACTAGTTTACAGCCTGCGGAGTGGAATGGCGGGGGAGGCCGGGGAGGGGATGCACAGGATTACCAAACTTCAACGAGTTAAGGAATAAAATGACGTAGACTAGTTAATTCAGTCCGTTAGAAAAATGATATCTCATAGTAAGTAAATGTAACAACGATTAAATTGGAAAATAATTTTAACGTTAACCTTAATAAGGTAAAATAAACAACATAATTAAAACATTCTTGACATATATGCTTATAAAAAGAGGAAGAACTTTCACTTGAAAGTTTCACTTGACAAAAAGGATTTCACTTGAAAAATATGTTGTCCAAGTGTTGTAGTCCAAATTTAAAACAATGTTAGGAATGTATTAATAACACGCACAACACATACACAAAAGCACACACAGTACTAGACGATATTTTATAATTCCTTTTGACTTTTAATTACCGATATATTATTGAAATTTGATTTCTTAGGTCTATCTCACCTTCTGTTATACTAGTTAATTTACTTTAAATAATTTGTATTCAATAAATTGCTTAACGTTTTAGGTATGTAATGTGGGATTAGGAATTTAATCTACGTATTACTCCGCGCCATCACATTATAATTTACTTATTCTAATTTTCCTACAAGATTTTAATCAATAAATGTTACATATTAATAATTATAAAATTTCTACGGACGTATATTCTTCTTGAGCGAATGTCAAAGTTTTATATTTTCACCTAGCGATGCAAGGCTCCTCCTATCTCTCTCTTGTTGCCTGGGAAACGGATTTTAAATATGGTTGCCGATCATATGTGGCACATTGACCTACATTAGTTTAGGCCTTTCCAACTGTTTGTTTTTTGAAACGTATTAAAGTAATTTGCGAATCAATAAATGATGTATTTTGATAATAATTTAACTTATAAATAAATGATTTTGTAATGTAAGATTTTGATCTGTTTAAGCTTAGTTGGTAAGTTACTTTATGTTCAAATATGAATTTGAGTTGTTCCTGAATTATGACTCTTTTGGGTGAATTGTAAAAGCCTAGGTGGTGGTTATATTTTTAGTACAAGTTATTTAAAAGAACAGTTTGTACTGTTGTAACAGCATCTTTAATGCAAGGAAAATTAAATTTTCTGCTGCTATAGTGTGGTTTTTTCCAGATTTTTTTCTCATAGTTACGATGTTTAGTTTGTAAATGGTGTGTAAGCAGAGAAGGCTTCATGCTATTTGTTAAAATATAGCCGCACACTACACATTGCAGCCTACGACAGACATTATCCTCAACAAAAGAAAATCCTAACATCAAATTCTCGTCTAAATATTTTTTCTTCTTTGCTAATGAAGAGGTAGGCCTTCATTTTTCCTTTTTAGTTATTGTTTCACACTAACCTGTGTGTTAAGGGTTTTTGATTGTCTTTTGACATACTCGGCAAAAAAACAACTTCTTCACTACTATTTTTTTTACTGTATCAGTTTTTAGCCACTAATCCATAGTATTATACCAACTTAGATTTAAGTTAATAACAATAAAAACGATCAGAATAATTATACATAACACTCATTTACAAAGCACATCTATCAAATTGTTCGAGCTGCTGAATATATGCATATCAGCAGCTGACTAACAACAATGTCAGGTAACAGGTGGATCAGTCTAATATTCAAGGAGCAGGGGTGCAACTCAAGACTAGAGGCCAATCACTCCTAGCTTCTCAGATATTGTACTCAAACACAAACAAGGGTATGTCAAAATAGTGTTTCGCTAGTAAGCTGTTGCAGCTTTTTGACCTGATTAGGTTTTTATTTTATATTAATTTTAGTATATTTCTTTACAGTAGAACCCCTCTTAACTGGCCTATCGCATGGAACAACAGAGTTTTTTTCTCTTACAGATTACATTACTGTAATTAGCCAAAGTCTCAAACATTGATTGTTTGACGGACATTTCCTGGAAAATAAAGCTGGGTGACGCAACTTTAAGTGTACAATGTGTTGTGGCAGGCAGAATAGGAGAGCGGGAGTTTGATTTCCCTCTTGCTTCTACGGCAACTGTATTTTTTCTTAGAATCAATTGATAAAGCGGCATCCTTTGTTTCTTTTTCTTCGTCTATTCCTTTATCGGAACCTTTACCGAGTTTCGTGGGAGCAAAATATGTAATATTTGTAACATATTGCGTAATATGTAGAGCGGCAAAAAGATTCAACGGCATTAGACATGATGAACATATGGAAATGGAGAGACTTGGCTTTAAAAAATCTTGGAAAGTTAAAGAACAGAAAAAATAACTGACTTTTTAAAACAATGATACAGTACATGTACATGTAAATTGAGTTTTAAAAGTTTATGTAAGTTTAAAATGTTTAATTTGTTGGTTTTGTTTATGCATGCTGTGCATACAATAAAATGGGTTGCAATAACGTCTTATTTGCTAGTTTATTTATGAAATATGTACGTTATTTTTGAACAAAAATCTATTTTTTACGGGAACATCGGATCAACCGGCCAAACAGGGGTTCTACTGTACATACTAGTTTAATATGTGACTTAAAATAGCTTTGTTTGAGACATCCTGTACTAAATTTGTAATTATTATGTTTCTTGGTCACTATTAATATTTTTTTCACTGTTTAACACTTTGAACCCTGTACCCTTAACACATTGTCACGCCTACCTAGGCGTTTTGGTAGTATCTAATAAAAATCTCTGTTACTTACCTTATTTAAAAGTATAACATATTATATATCATTTTAAAGGCAAAAGAATGAGCTTTAAGAAAATGTATATAACTTCAAAGGTTAATTAAAAAAACAAAATGGTAACAAATGATGAAAAATTTAAAAAAACAAAAATAGCTACATAGCTATTTAGTTTGTCACCCATCTTATGTTTCTATAAACTAACAAATAAAGTTTGAAACATTAATCCTACGGCTAAAATAAAGTATAACTGTAAAAAATAAACAGTAAAACAACCATAACACAAGTCAAAATTCACATAACCTCACAGTTTCTTCCGTTGTCTTTTCTCTGTTGCGTGGAACAATATTATTATTTACACTTTATAATTACAAACACTAAAAAAACTCTTACGAAATAAACTTTGCATCAATAATAAACCACTGATAAATGAAAAACCTTACAACACAATCAGAACTGATGACAACATACATCGACTTACATCGCTAAGCAGACAAACGTCGATTGCAGAATGCATTTTGCATACAGCTGATCAGACACGCTTGTAGTACAACCATCTGATATTTATATATTTTTGTTGACCAGTGTTATGAAAATTCTGAAGGTGAAAGACATACGAACTAATAAACATAACAAGAATGCCTGAACCCGAATATATGCCTACTGAGCTGAGCTGTAGAATTAAATAAAGAAGCCCGAGGTATACTCGTACATCGGTAGCTGGCGCCGCGAATCAGACCCGACCTATACTCGGGCTCAGGGTTCAAAGTGTTAATACATAATGCTCATGTCCTCCATTAAATATTTTCTCCGCAAACTCTGTAGTGACCCATTACAAACTCCAGGTTGAGAACCGCTGATATAAAACATTCAAACAAAGAACATGGGACTATTTGAGTTGGTAACATTTCTTTACTCTCAGAAATTCCTATTTCTGTCTGTTAAACTTTGTGCAGTTTAAGAGAAGATATAATGAATTAACTCGAGTAAATGAATTAGTTCCATTATGTTCAATAAAGGTTATATTAATGATTAGTAGAAATGAAGTTGTTCTGATTTGTTATTTATCATGCTTCTGATTAATAACTTATTTAAAAGTATACTGTCATGCAAGAAAAGATGAATTATTGGTAGCTCAGGTTATATATATGTGCTGCTACTTAGGGAGAGGATGAAATATATCTGTGTTTCATTAACTGCTTTAGTATTCTACTGTACGGAATTGTACCTGTATAAATGTGGAATGTTTTCATTCAGTCAACACTTTCATATTTCATAATGCCCATTTCTAGTTTAAACAATTTCCTCTTTAAAAAAGTACAAGCTCCCTTGCCGAAGCTATTCCAACTATTTCTGGTATCGGGTATCAATTGATAAGTAATGGCCAAAGTAATTCGTCTAAGCCTGTATCTTATTATTCTTGATAACTGTTAATAACCGACAAAAAGTAAAATAGAACCGATAGGAAAAATTTAACAAAGCACCAAAAAATATTAAGATATTACAACTTATTTCCTACTTATGTATACCTTTCTTCTCCTGATGGTGGCCTCTTTTTATCCCTTTTTGAAGTTGACGTGACAGGTTTCCGTGCTTCCAGTTTATTATTGTTGTTGTTAGTGTTGATGTGTGTGCCAGTGTTGGGAGGTGATGGAGTTAGTGCTTGAGTAGGAGCTACAGACACTGGAACAATCACTACAACACAAATTAAACATTTAACATTACTATTAAAGTACAGTGTATACTTATGATATAAAGCTGGTCCTTAATATGGGACAAATTACAGATCTAGAGTTTCATGGCTGAAAAAGAGTTCTCCAGTATTTAACAGTATTATAACCATACAATAATAAAAAAATATATAATTTACAATTTATTCGAGGCAGACAAAGGCATTGCTAAAGAGGACATCAATTTAAAGCTTTTGGAGGGGGGCATCGTTATTTAAAGGGCTATTGGCTATTGTATCCCAAAGCCAAAAAGTAATGTAGTTGTTTTTGCCGGCCTGTGGAAAAAGAAGCTGTGGTGGCAAGTATGGTGTGGACATGCCGTGCCTGTTGTCTCAGTTGATTCCCATCAGTCGAAGCAAGCTATTCATATAATCTACGCACTTTTCGAAAAAATGGAGTGCACAATTTTTTTTCTGATAAATTATATATTACCAAAGCATTTTGTTAGTAAATAATAATCTCTACATGGGCATAAGCCTGTGTAGATAGTGAGTTGGCTACTTACATGCAATGTGATCTAAGCTATCTCATAACAGACATGGCAATTTTATATATAGATTATTTACTTTATTATGGCAGTGGCAGTATAACAGACAAATATACAGTTACATAAAATGCTGAGACCCAACTATACCCTCACCTATACATATACAGGCTGTTTACCTGAAATAACATGGTTTTCAAAAAGCCACAAATTTTTTAATTTTGAGAATCACAAATTTCTTCTTTTTAAACAATATGTTCTAAAAACTCAGAATTTTAAGAAAATCTTACAAAAATTAAGTAGCAAAAATAACATTGCGTAGATGGCGCCCTTCTGATTGAACACATGTTTCCAGTCGTTCCCTGAAGTTACGCATTGAATCTTGTAACATTTCTCGTAGAATGGCTTGGTTTTCTCTTCAGAATTTCAAGAAACCCCAAAGAAAGAAGTCCCGGATCATCAGATCGGAGGACCGGGGAGGCCAAGGAACATCTCCAAAACGAGAGATTACTTTTCTAGGGAAGCTTGTCGGACACGTTCCATCGAAATTCAAGCAGTGTGGGCCGTAGCCTTATCTTGCTACTGCAACCATATGTTCGCACTGCGACGACGGCGAAGTGCAGGCAAGAAAAATTTATTCAACACTTCCAAGTAGCACTCTGCGATAACAGTAACTACCTGACCGTTATCGTTCTAAAAAAAATACGGCCCGATGACCGCCACTTCACCTACCGCACACCACACCGCCACTCGAGCATAGT
Source organism: Philaenus spumarius (assembly GCA_018207615.1). Lineage (NCBI taxonomy): Eukaryota > Metazoa > Arthropoda > Insecta > Hemiptera > Aphrophoridae > Philaenus > Philaenus spumarius. Next base: position 336,077 of record JAGFPH010000080.1, read on the forward strand.
GTTAAGGCCTCTCTTGCAATATTTCTGGATTTTCTGAACACCAAAATCTAAAGTTCTGCTTGTGAATACCAAAATCTAAACCATCCAGGTGAAAATGTGAATCGTCGCTCATGAGTAAAACTGCATTTTCGTTTTCATCCAAGATTGCCTTCATTCGCTCACAAAATTCTAAACGATGTCTGTAATCACCAGGGTTTAGTTGTTGACATACCGCAAGCTTATACAGATGGAACTTGAGATCTTCAATCAAAATGTTTCTTACCATAGAGGCAGAAATGCCGAGGTTTGGGCTCTCCGACGTAGCGACGCCGCATCATTCTCAGGCATAGGAACGGTTTTTTCTGGGCCTGGAGGTTTTATTTCATCAATGATCCCATTGTGTTCACATTATATATCCAACTCAAAATTGTGTTACGATCCGGAATCAGCCCATGCGGCAGAACATTGAAATGCCGGCAAAAGCTCGTTTGGGTCACGGGTTTACCATTAGCGTAAAACCGCCTCATAACAAAAGCGCGGTGCTCAAGGTCCCCCGTCTTAAGTGTAATGAAACTTCCAACTCTCCTCTACACAATAGAACCTTCCCAACCACCATCCCCCACTACTTGCCGTGTACTACCCAAACAAAAAACATGCGGTTCCCGGTAAACACCCTGTACAAACACATAAGTATTTCATAACTCATAAAGTATGACATAACTTATAAATACACTTGTAACATTCATACACTGCATGATACGCACAGGAATATTACACTCAACTTCACACTGTACCCCACATTTATCCATATACCCCAAACACATAAGCATTTCATACACACATAGACTCATATATCACACTTGTATCATACGTGTGCATCCTGATTCATACTCTCTCAAATATTACAATTAACTGCATTTATATACCCAGACCTGAGGAGGTTTTCAAACTCATCGCTACCAATACTAAGCAGCCATTGTGTCACATGCTTCTTGTGTATGTGTCGAAATGTTTTATAAAGTACTAGTTTTAATTGACTTGTTTCGCAATCATTCAGTTTTGTGATATTGAAAACATAAAGATCACACTAAATGCCATGACGCTTTTGTTGCATTGAGTTTCAGCGTTGTGAAGAAAGACGTTTGAAGAAAATTAAAAAAAGTAGTTTTCACAGGAAAAATTGAGAAGAATCTAAATATCATAAACCGTTATTTAGAAAAAGATCTTTAGACTACACATCTGTATTTAGTAAGTCCAAAATTAAATCATTCATCAATTTACTCTCTTCTCATGGGTTCTACCTCCTAGAGGTTCAAATATACCAAAAACGTTGATTACATGGTTTGTGTCTTGCTTGATCAACTATTATTAATGTTAAAACAGTATCAAACAGGACTTCTTTTGTATACATACATTGTGACACAATGCTGTTTCCACTGTGATTGTAGTAAATTGCGTAATTAGCTTTGCCAAGTCACATATAGCACCACAATAAGCTGAGGCCTGAGTGGACCCCCGTCCAGCGTGCATGTTAAATCTGCTGTGATAGACTGGCCCATCCTGGTGACTAGATATTGAAGCGTAGCAGCTAGCATGCTGTGCCAGTGTCGTTCAGTTCAATCCAGTTTGTCTTTTGAGCGTTATACACCAAGAATTTTGAAGGAATAATAGCTGCAGTTCAGCCGAAACTAGACATATGGTTGTCGAGTCATCCTAAGTACAAAAATAGAGCTGTAGGGAAAAAGGTTTGGGTTGGAGTAACCTCGGCAAATATCTTGAGTATGTATCAGTATGTAGTAATCATGAAATTTATCAGAATGGGTTGTTCAACATTCGTACAATGTTCAAATTCCCCAGATTTATATCTTTGTTTAACAATTGCGCTGGGACCCCTTTTCACATAAAAAAATTTGATTTAAAGGAAAGAGTTTTCTTCTAAGTACATATCAAATAATATAAGTGACTAAGTTGTATCCATTTGTGGCACAAGTTTAGTAATTTAAACTCACTGAACGGGATGGGCCTCAACTGCACTGAGGACGGCTCTTGCACGCAGCATAGCCGCTAATAAAACGTTGCATACCTCACAAAACTCTCAGCTACCATAAAGCTTCAGCCTAAAGATGCACCTTAAAGGCTCGTTAATGAAAGTCAACGACAGCCATTTGTCTAAATGTTTTATTTTTATCAATCCTGATGATGAGAGAAGTGATATTTTCCAGAAAGTTAATTTCATATTTGTTTAACAACATGACATTAGTTTAATTATTTTTTGTTTTTTATAAATATATTTGTAAGCAAGCCAAATGTTGAAATTAAAACAATTTTTTCTTACCAGTAGGTAGAGTCTGGCCAGGTTGGAGAGAGGGCCAAGCTTCTTTACTTGTAGATTGTTGTGCCATGGGAGGTGTTGACGATGGTAAAGATACTGCAACGGCTGGAGGGCTAGGAGTAGGCTTTCTAAGACAAACAAAGCATTTTAATGTTGAGTCTACAATAAAAACTTATTTCACTGATCACTACAGCACAAAGACAACAGAGTGAACAACTTCAAGTTTTAATTTATAAAATTACATGAGATAAAACATTTTAAAGAAGCAATTTTTCTTCTTAGGATTTGAAAATAGGCTACCTAAATAAAATGTGGCAAACAAACATTTTTTCATAATAATAATTTTTACAAAGAATAATTAATGTAAACAAAATTATTATATTCCTAATTATTAACCTTACATTGGTTGCTTGGAAATCAAAATGTGTCTAGCACTAATGAAATTTATCTACAAGATTTGATACAATACATTTATAGGTCACCTCAAATAATAACAATAACATTGCACTGCCTATACAAAATGTATTAGTTTATTATTTTTCTTTAATACAAAACATTTTACTTAAAATATTCAACAAATTTCTTTATAATTCATTAATACTTCTGCATCTTCCTGTTTTCGTGTCCTCCTCTGCTTATTCCTTTCACAATAATAATTTTAAAAATTCAAATGGTTTGTTTAGTTGGAAATAGCTTCAAAGAAAGCTGATAATACACAAATAAAATAACACACAAATACAGTCTACATAAAATTAAAAAGCATCAAACATCCTCCACAAACATAATTAGAAAATTTCATAGAGTTTATCTCTAGTCCGCACAAAATATTAAACTCATAGTTGAAAAAGCCTGTTGATTATCCGGAAGTGAAAATAAGATGTAAGGATTTTTGGAAAAGTCATAAGAATTCAACTTTGCCATTATTTCGGATTGCCTTTAAGAGTTATATTTCCATAATTTTTTCCGACAAATATAGTTAATTAGAAACTTTAAATGTATTCATTGTTTAACACAAATTCAAATTTTTATTTAGTGTTTTCTGTAATTCTTTTTAAACACTTTTTGAGGATTTTCCGCAATTTTTATTAACCATGATTAGCACCATCCAACCATGCGGATAATCAGAAGTCTATTACCTTTGTTCTAATAAAATCGAACTTTCGAAAAAACAATACTTTACTATCGGTTTAAATATTACATGTAAAAGAAAATATAGTTTATCAGCACCATCTAGGAGCGGTTGTTTGCTCGGTCCTTATTAAGTGAGTCTGTATAGTTTGTATTCGTGAGAGGTTTATAATTACTTAACTCAGTACTAAGTCAGTCTGTATAGTTTGTATTCGTGAGAGGTTTATAATTACTTAACTCAGTACTAAGTTAGTCTGTATAGTTTGTATTTGTGAGAGGTTTATAATTACTTAACTCAGTACTAAGTTAGTCTGTATAGTTTGTATTCGTGGAAAGGTCTACTATATGATATCATACTATATCAATGCAGATGTCGCAAATTTTGAGTTTTTCCGCGCTGTACAAATATTTTCAAAAAAATTATGTTATTATATAATGTTTTATATGTCAAATTACTCAAATAAGAAATTTAAACTCCGTGTCTTGATAGTTTGTTTAAATTTTTTCAAGGGCTTATGGGTAAGTTACAATGATGAAAGTTATATCATTTTAAAGGGAATGAAACCATAATCAGAAAGAAAAAGAAAAAAATCAGAAATAATACGGTTGTGCTCTTTCAGTGGTAAATTTGAAAACGAATATATACGGACGTGCCACTTAAAAGATTAAGTAGAACTCTAGTTTGCGCCCAAGGAAGATTAAGTAGTTTTATACCTTTTTTAATTACCTACAGCAACAAGAAAGATGGTATTAGGATTAAAAAAACTAAGAGTGTACAAAATTTATTAAATAATTATATGTTCAAAAAATTTAACGCAACTTTAAAAAGAAGTTGGCTACAATACCTCAAAATATGGAAGCTATCTTCTAAACTCTATACAAAATAAGACAAGTTCATATTATAAAATGAGACATTGTCTGTTGAAACATGAAGTAAGTTGATCACAATCTATATACCTATATATAATTCAAACCACTCACTGACTCACTCATCACAAAATCTCAAAAACCACCAAATGGATTGGAATGAAATTTGGTATGTAGCTTCCTCTAGGGCCGTAGGTGCTCGCTAAGAAAGGTTTTCAAAAAATTCAAAATTTTAGGGGAGGGGGTTTAGGGGGGTAAAATTTACTGAAAATCCCCATAAGAAATACATAGTATAATATATTTAGATATATTTTTTTGGTTAATATACTTTTAACTTTGATTTGTCTATCTGTGCAAAGCCGGATTGGGCTAGCTAGTTATTTATAGAATATAAAGAATTAGTTAAAATAACAGCTGTTATTCTTGTCTTTTATTGCATTTATTTTATATTCATGGTCAGATTCCATCAACTACTAGGTCCGAGTTTCATATTTATTGTTTAAACAAAACACTACAGAATATTTACCTTATGGTTGAGGTTTACGAGATTGACTTTTTGACTTGGAGATGAGAACGGGGTTTCTTACAAATTACTGACATCGAGAATAAAACAAAAGTTGAAATTTGGAAATTAGCAAGAATAGAGATTCAGAGAAAAGAGAAAATTTTAGAGTTGTAATCTTAAAACAGGATAAAGAACTTTTAAATTCCTTTTAAATAATTTAAAAAAATACAATGTGTGAGAGTACTTTATTTGGATTTGTTCTTACTACTACTACTGTTATGAAAGATATTACTTATATATTAAATATTGTAGGTCCTTAATTTAACAGTTGATTAAACTTGAGACTTTCAAGATGTATTGAGAAAAGTACAACCAAGACATGAATAATATTCATGTGAATGTAATTAAGTTTTTTCTTATTTAATACGTTATTTACAGAAGAATTTAATACGTTGATGGAAATTTCAAATTTGTTTCAAAGAAAAAGACATTAATCACTGTTACTATCCTGTAAAACACTTTCTCAGAGGACAGATTTTTACACTTACAAAAATAATGTTTGTGATTTGAAAAAAAATTCATTCACACAGATTTGATAGGTACCTTAGACATACAACAGAATATTAACATTTTATTTGATCAACTCTGACGAATTCTGTCTAAGTCCTCTCAAAAGTTTTGAAAAGTTATTTAAACCATTTCTTCTTTGTTACAACCATTATCAGTTTCTAAACATTGTTCATTGTTATTCACAATCAAATCTCAATTACTCCCTCGATTATCATTTAAGACCAATAAATTATTCCTATTGGATGTTAATCTAGCAGGCACAATTCATGTTTTACATTTTGAAAATCCATTAAAAATAGTTTCAAATATTTCTAAAAGGTAACATCACTATTTTGACCGTCCAGGATTCAAAACATGACTCGGCGGCAATGTTTCTTATATATGTAAACTTCAAAACACACAAGTGGGAAATACAAATTAAAGAAACAATATAATATTTCATAGTTAATAAATTATGATTGGAGAGTATACAAAATTTAGTCTGTTTGGCAGCACAGAAAGTTCATTCTAAAATGAAGTTATAATACTATATGAACCCCAAAATATAGAACATCGTTATGAAGCAGTGCACTGATGTGTTTGTATTCATGCAATTGAGCTACAAGAATCAGACTCATGTTTGTTGTACGGCAGATTTTTTTCAGCAAACTATAATTACAGAGTTTAGTTATAATTAAATTGTCATGTCAAAACAAATGGTGAATCATTTATTTGTTGTTGGTTTGTTTATGTTCATATACATTTTCCAACTAAACAAATAACTGTCATTATAACTCAATAAAATAGTTAAGATTTTCCCATGTTTCTATTTAGAGTTTCACATAGCTAGAGAAGTGGTTAATTTGGAAATTATTTCTTGTTTAGCCCTTGAAGTCTATAAGACAAAACTTTGAATATTTTTAGAAAATAATCAATAACGTTATCATTTTGTTGAACACTTGAATCTGATTCGTCGAATAAACCTCAAACTTTAATGATGAGATACAGTTATAAATTAGTGTCTAGAAACCCATAAAAAAATATTATCCAAAGGAGGGTCTTTGACTAACATGAGGAAGAGGTAAAGAAAGAAAAGAATTATATTAAAGGATAATTGAAGTGAGAGAACTTCGAGAAACAGGGAAGCCTAGGTGGAATTGAAAGATCATAATAATTATGCTTTGATTCAACATCAAATAGTAACAATTTACGTTAACAGTTAATCAAACTCATTTAACTGATATTTAACTGGTAATGTTGATAGTATAAATGGCCAGTTCTTATGTAATTTTAAACGGAGCAATAATTTAATACATGGTTTTTAAGTTAAAACAAATAAAAAAGATTATGCAATAGTTATTTGTGTATAAAGGGTGCAAAGTTGAGTTTGTCACACGAAATAAACATTTAAAGCGTTACAGTTTATTGAGGGTGACTAAGTAAACGTTGCATCTGTAATACACACGATTTTCCTATAGCTGCATTTTAAATTAGTGTTTTAGTTTTTAAAACGATATGTTTTACTAAACAAAATGTGTTAACAGTAGCCTACAATCTAGTTCACAAACGTTCTGTTTATTCCAGATAGTATTGTAGTTCACATGTGTGCCACCACAACTCTAAGCACAACAATCAAAATTTTCAAAACATAGCCTACAACAGCTGATATAGGCTACTTATTAACCCTAGGTTCAGTACTTTTCCACGCACGCCATGCGAGAAAAGTAAAACAAAGAGGTATAATTTCATGACGTTGAATACATGTAGTTTAGTTTGCGAACTGCTGTGACCTCACAAAAGTTTTTCAGTTAAAAAACCCTGAGAATTTTTGTAAATTTCATTTACATAATTGTAAAAAAGAAATAACACACAGCCCAATGGATAAAATTTGTTTTAAACATGTTGACAATAAATTCATTTCCTTAACATGGATAATACTTTTTTTTAAATGTTTAACACTTTTAAAGCTAATACATTTTTTATGGTACATATTTCTATAGGACTTTTAATAAATTAACTTTTATCCTACCCTAAACATTTACGAAGAAATATCTGTATAAATTAAAAATTTTATAAATGTTTAGCTAAAATTCATAAGTCGCTGAAGTTTGAACAAATGTCCACGAAGAAAGATCCAAACATAACGTTATTTACCTAAAAACACTGAAAATACGTAAGTCGACATAATGAAAACGGCAGCTTGTGTTTTTATACTTGATATTTTTAGAAATCCCTCAGTATTAAGACACTAGACATAACAAAATATAAAAAAGTTGATACTTCAAGTTTGGTTTTAGTTCAAAAATAATATAATTTTTTTAAAGATCTTACCTTAGCTATCATCAAGAAGTAATATACAACGTTGTACTATCAATCCACATTTGTTTCTGAACTTTTTAAGTCTAACATTTCTACATATTCTAGTAGCACATTACATTAATTAATTCTTTCAATCAAGTTATGATGTTTTAAAAAGAAATATATGTTTAAATTAATATATATGATGATTCAAGAAATCAGAACTTAGTGTTGATACATTTTGTGTATTATGTAATAATATGATTTGAAGTAGAGACTTATATTTAAATTTGAGAAATAGTAAATTCTTGTAATTTGCCCTTTTCCTGCTTTACCATCCTGTATATTGTATATGCTCTTGCACTAATATTGACTACTACAAAATAAAGATACTATTATGGGCAATACAACTCTAAATGAGATATATGAAAATATTGTACAATTTTATTTAAAAAAATACCCCTTTATTAAAACTATTTTATTCATAAAATGTCTAAAAAATCAAATAAAAATACTACCAGTTTATTTATTTAAAAACCATGTTTTAATTAACAATTAAACATCATAAAATTTCATACAACATATAGTTTACACAAGTATAATAATTTATTCTTAAATTACTACAAATTACAATAGGAGTAATTTTATAATACAAATAAAGACTAGATAAATGTTTTCCAAACATCAAACTTATTGATTAACTATCACAGTAAGTAAGTCCAACATTTGTACCATACATTTTAATTTTTAAACAAAACAATGAAAATTGTACTAAAATATTAATTTAAAATACTTTAAAACTTCATTTTCAGAGAGAGAGAGAGAGAGAGAGAGAGCAAGAGGAAACTATATTTAAATTACAATTAAATAGTTACTAAACAATACTTAATACAATAATTATTGTACTTGAACAGTCCAGAACAATAGTTTTCAGAATATAAATTCTGATCTAGAATGTGTTTAACAAACTGGATGAATATCTCTACATCTAATCCTATAACATTAATTTAATTTTCCAGGTTTTTTAACCTTTGAATTTATTAGTGTGAATAAATATTTGGTTTATTTTGGTAGTTTAATTATTAAAAGGGAAATTACACAAGCCTAGTAATAGAGGGGTAAAACTAGTGTCATGAATGTTACAATTTTTCTCTTACCAGGAAATGTATCCACGTATGTAAATGATGTTAAAAAGGCTAATTTTGTTATTGTGATTTGTGAGACAAAAGAATTGATTTTTTAAATATTCAAATTATAAGAACCAAAGTTTAGTAATGTTAAGATTAATGAGATCAAAATCCTATATCCACTTATATTCATCAACATTGGTCTAGTTAGCAATCAGCTATTCTCTGCAGCTAATTGTATTCAAACTAGCAAAAATCTAGTATAAAACTGCCTTTATTTTGCTAAATATAAACATATTTAAAACATTTTTTTACCAAAAAATAACAAATCTTAAAAATTGATTAACTAAACTAGTCTGTTTGAATCAAATCAAAATCAAACAAAAATTGAGATCTGTAGAGAAAATAATACAAAGGTACATTCAAACCTGGATAATTCGAACTTCTACAATTAGAAATGTTTGATAATTCAAATTTTTTGTCCGGTCCCTAGAATTCTGCTTTAAAACAATAGTAAAAAATTGTGTATAATTCAAATTTTATTTTGGATAATTAGAATTTTTGGTACGATTGTTCTTATATAACAATAAAATAAAAATGTGCATTATTATTTTATCAAGAACTAACTCTCGCATGTGCTTTTTGTTAAATGATTTATTTCCTGTTGATTTAGTGTGATTGTTAATTTTCAGTTGTAGATTTTAAGTATTGTCTACGTAGTTTGTGCGTGTTTTATTTTGGCATAATCAAATGCTAAAACGTCTTGCAAGTCACTAACATTGGCTCAAAAGGTAGCGGTGATTAGAGAAGTGGAAAAAGGGCTTAAAAAGAAATCGGAAATCGCCAAGGAATTTAAAATTCTACCCAACACTTTATCAACTTATTTGAAGAACAAAGACAACATTTTGAGAAACGAAAGCCAGAATGGAAATAACAGAAAAAGATTGAGAGGATCTGACAACCTAAATGTGGACGATTGTGTTCGAAAGTGGTTTAAAGAAGCACGGGATAAGAAAACTCCAATTAGTGGTCTTTTTATGAGATAGAAAGATATTTCTTTTAAAGCAGTGTGTGGAGAAAGTGGTGCTGTGAATCTGCGTGCAGCTGACGATTGGAAAAGGCATTTAAAAGAAATATCTCAAGACAGGGAACCAACAAATATTTTTAATGTTGATGAGACAGGACTTTACTAATGATCGGCAAATCGCCCAATCCACGGTGTTTAAAAAATGTAAAATCTAAGCCTGTGGCCTATGAATCAAATAAAAAGACATGGATGACTAATGAAATTTTGAAAAGTGGCTTTTGAATCTGGACAAGAAATTTGGAAAGGAAAAATGACAGATTCTTCTTTTTATTGATAACTGTTCGGCTCACAACAGCATACCCCAAATAGAAAATGTGAAGGTCACTTTTTCCTTCCGAACATGACATCTGTTGTTCAGCCAATGGACCAAGGTTTTATTAAACACCTTAATAATTTCTTCAGGCGTTTGTTGGTTGAAAACATCCTTTTAGGAGATTTTGGCAGTAAGAATCTCGACATTTTCATGCATCATGAATGTGTAAGCAGGCATGGGACAAGGTTACCGAGAGCACCATTATGAACTGTTTTTGAAGGCCAGACTAAAATAAAAGATTCTATTTTTTTGTCAATTGATAGGTTGGAATCATATGCGCTATAACTCAAAGACTGCATTGAAAGAAGCAAGTAAAAATAAGTTACTTTTTTTAAACATTGAATTGTTAAGGTAAACATGTTTGTAAAAATGTTAATATATTGCAAAATAAAATTTGTGTTAAATCTTTGATTGTGGAGTTAATTTTGTTTACAGTACAATACTGTAAATGTATTTATCTCTTCTTTTTGAGTGAAAATATGCAATTCAAATTTTTTGATAACTCAATTTTTTCCCTGGTCCCTTTAACTTCGAATTATCCAAGTTTGACAGTACTAAACAATTAGACACATTAAACTGCCAGAGGAGCAAGAATCATTTCATAAAATCTACCTAGTTTTGCCGCATGAGGGCAATTAGCTTATTAGTGTCATTGTTTAATTAATAGATAGCAAAAATTAATGTCACAGTAAACTTTTAGTTTGTTAAATGGATTTTGCGAACTATTCATTTTTAAATTTATGAAATTTGGGTAACAATTTGACATTTAAATCAAGATATAATAATAATAAAGATGAATCTAATACTGTGATTGGTATTTATAAATCAAATAATTGTGCGGAACATTATGAAAACGGATTCATAAAAAATAACCAGTGAGCAGGAGTCAAGAGCAACAATGAAATCTGTATCAGACAAGGGTTTAATCTTCAAAGAGCCAATCAGAGCAACTGCATTCAGTCTTGGCGCTTGCTCTTCTAAAATAAGGTTTAATCGGCAATGTTTTTAATTAAAAACTGGCACTCAAGAAAATACATTAGCTGTGTGTTAAAGCTGATCCCTTCAGATTAAAGAGCTAAGAAGACAAATATTTTTAAAAGTTTGATTTTCTAGTTTAATTTATTATCTTGTTAACTTTTTAGAAGGCAGTTCAAGCAGCTAGTCTCAAACTGCTTGTAGCAGGCTCTTTTAATACTGAACAAATTGTTAGTTGTAGGAACGCCTCGCCCTCACACTATTGGTTCAAATTCATCAGACATCTTGCATGCACTTTAGAACAGGCACGTTGTTCTTATTATTAGATGCAAAGTTATCTTTGGTTAGACAAGAGTATTAATGAGTAGAAGCCAATAACAAATAACTATTAAAACCAATCAATTTCCTATCTCACAATTTAAAAATTCAAAAAGAATAGCTCTCAATAAAGTATCAGTATCATAGTAAAAAAAGATCATTCTACAAAATATATTTACCTTAACCATTTAAAAAGAGTTTTCCTACAGTTATTCTTGAGAAAATCAGTCAGTCAAACAAATTTTAAATAAGAAACCTGATGAAATATAATTGAAAAAAATGTATAAAAATTTTTCACAAAGTTAGGCGCTTATTTATTTGAGCATCATTTGTAAAAAAGTATAAATTTTCACTTACAACTATCATGACCAGATCAGATTATTTTTCAGTCAAATTACTATTTACAAAAATTCCCTAAAACATTCCCAAAATAAAATACAAAGTTACTTAAAAAATAAATGTACAAAATTCTTTGTTCAAATAAAATGTGATCTAGAGTTGGTGATTCTACACAACCTAACAAAACATAAACACTCTTGTATATGACTATTCAAAACTAAAAATAAATAAAATGACTTGTTTCAGATGCCTACTTCAAAATAATTTTATACATTTTGTTTGGAAGCAGTATGGCACAGATTTCTGTTCATCAAAGCAACTAGCCTTGTATAAATATTTACAATTTGAAATTTAATAGCTGAACTGAAACTTCTCTTCAAAGATTACACTTTAGTCGATGAATTCCTTCACTACAATCTAGAAAATAAATTAAAAATAAATGTTAGAATCCTAATCTAAAAGTATAATAAAAGGAGTTAACTTAAATTTTAAATTATAATATAGTTAATTAAGTAAGTAAATACTCGAGTGTCTCAGAAGGAAACAACATACTTTAACAGTGTACTTCTTGGAGCAAAATAATGACAAAAAAGTCATATAAACATAGGCCTCAAAACAAAGCAGATAATCTATCATTTTGCTCTTTTTTTTATTGTAACTTTGTAAGTAAATATCATGTTAAGTTTCATTTAAACACATTTATTATGCCACTTTTTACAAGTTTACCAAAAACAAAACTTGATTTTGTGCAGTTTCAAAATAGTAGCTGTAAGTTAAAAATTATTAACATTGAATACATAAACCATTATCTTTACAAGACACAAATACTTTTCTCTTTTAAAGGTAAAGCAAATTATTTTTAGGTCATGCAGAGTAGGTCATAGGGCTACAGAGTTATTGTCAAAAATCATAATTTTTTAATAGTTATCTTCAACACCAAGAATAGCCTAGTACCAAAACTTGTTTAGAATTTTATTAATTTAAAATAATTAGGGGAAACCCCTGGGTACTTCACTCACCAACCCCCTTTTCATCCCTCACAGACATATTCCTTTTCATAAAAGTGTAGGATTAATCATAATCTCAAAGCTAAGAAGGTAAAATATCTAAATAAAATTATAATTAAGTTTACAAAGTAACAGAAACTACAAATTATTTTCAAAAGGTTTCACTCTGGTCCTGGCCTAACCTTTAAAACAATTAATTATCAAGCTTTTCTCTTTAAAAATAAATCTCCAAAACAATATAAGAAAATAGTTTCTATAAGAAATGTATGATTAGTAACTCATTTTATAAATATTTAAAATAAAGAATCAAATGTTAGCTTGGTATCCAAAGAATCACCATTTTGGATTTTCAATAAAATCAGAAGACCATTCATCAGTTAAACATATGTTTTTGTCACTAACCTATGTTAATCTTTCCAAAAATAACAAAGTTTTAATCAAAATTATTCAGTATTAGTTAAAGAAAGAATTAATGACTCATTTATGGACAAAGATTCATTTAAATTAAAAACAGAATCATTGATATCGCTTGAGTTTAAGCTACTTGCACATTGTTTAAAGGAAACTAAAATTTTGTTATTTATTGCCTGTACTGACTGCATGGCAGGAGAAATTTAAGACCTCAAGAAGGGTATAAGAAATTAGTTTTCAAATGCTTGATAAAGTATCTCTGCATGAAAATCAATAGATTAAAACCATTACTTCTGGCCCAGAAGAAAACAATGTGCAAAGCAAATTCTTTTAAATATATAGACAATCAACTGCATACAAAATGCAAATGCATCCTTAACAATTTCAAAATGTCGACAGACTTTTATATGTTTTCGTTTTCTCAATAACTTGATTACCCCATAAAATATGTGGTTTGTCATTAAAAAAATGAAGTAATGTTCTCTTAACAGATGAAAATTTTGTTATTGTTAACAGATTTTGAGTTATTGGATGATGAAATGTTTTAAACCACCTTTCTGAAGCTATACAAAACATAGTTTTGGTTTTTTAGTACACTTTTAAAAAGTTACGTAGTAAATGTGTATGCCAAATACGAACTCAATATGTTAACTACTTCAAAAGTTACAGTTTTTTTTTAACCTAACTTAAGGCGGGTTATCTGGATACCTGTGAATATGTGGTTTTCCTTTTGTGACACTGTATAATATACAAAAGAAATTGACAAAGCATGGTTTGGCATATAAGGGCTCCTTCACACGAAGCCACTTAGCAGCGCCACTAAGAAGCGCTTCCGTCGACTAAAGCTAGAAATAAATGGAAGGTTTCACACACCGCCACAGCCACTAAATTAGAAGCGCGACTGCCTGTTAGGGAATTTGCCTTCGCCACAGATCTCGGCGATTAAAAGTAGCGCTGCTGATGTCGAAACATAGTTTTAAATGGTAGGTTTCACACGTCGCCACTTTTTTAGTCGCTCGGAAGAGAAGCGATGCGTGGCGCGTAGCAGCGCTGCTACGCGCCACCGGTAGCTCGTCGAAGCGCTGCTGGCCGGCGTTAACACAATATCAATCAGTTTTGATTGATCAGTTGAAACTTTCAGACTTGCGAAAGTTTTATTTATTTAAGAAATGGCGTCTGAGAGTGACATAACGGAAAATTAACATTGAAGATTTTATAAATGAAGTGGAGAATTGGTCTGCTATATGGGACCTTAAACATTTAGGATACAGCAATAAGATTGCTAAACAGAATGCCTGGGAAGCTGTAATTGTGAAATTTGTTCGAAATTTTAGTGAAATGACTGAGGCAAAGAAAAAAGCTATTGGTAAGTAAAAAACAACTACTTATTCATATTACGATTTGAAGAGAACATTCTATACTTTCATTTGATATAAGGTAAATCTGATTTACCCTTCGTAGGCTATTTAGGTCTTTCCGTGAAATATTAACATTTTACTGAAATTCTTCCCACGCCACAGGATCTGGAAATGTGTAGTGCCATACACATAAGAGAGTGTTTAGCGTAATTTGTATTAATTTAGTGAAACAAATTGAAATACATTTATAAAATATGGTTATTTAAAAATTTTCAAGTATACAGATCAATTAATTTTATAATTTAGTCTCTACAATTTTGTATTATAACATTTTATTTTTGGGTAAAGCATATAAAAATATTCCTAATTAGTGTTTCAAAAGAGGTCTGCATTTTTGTTAGCGGTTTTGTAGTAGGAATATAAAAACTGGTGTTATCTAAACAACAGTTTTGAAATTGACATATATTTTTATACACCTCTATTTAGAACTAAATTACAAAATTTGTTTGTTTGCTATTTTGAAAAAAATACAAAACATTTTGACTAATTTTTATGTAGGTCTAAAGTTTTAAATTTTTTTCGTTACTGAACATTATTTTGCTTACTGACCTAATAACTTTTTAAATTTTACATCAATCAATTTTTTAGTTGCATATATGAAGTCTTTGGACTTTTTTCTGTAAAATGCTATAAAATTACTATATTTGGTGAATTTATTTCTACCTAACGACTTATAGTCGGGAATGCGATAGTTATTTATTTTCTAGTAATGCACACATTGAAATTTAGCATAGCAACGAGAAGCGACACAACGGGCGTGGAAGCGCTACTACGGCCGTAGCAGCGCCACTACGGCCGTAGCAGCGCCACCACGGCCGTAGCAGCGCCACAATGCCAGCCACCGAGAAGCGCTGCTAAGTGGCTACGTGTGAAGGGAGAACCAACCACCGAGAAGCGCTGCTAAGTGGCTTCGTGTGAAGGCGGCCTAACACAAAACTTTATGTTTACCGAAGGAATATGTTTGTTGGAAATTTGTAGTTGAATATTGATTGTAGAAAAGTTAACAATTATTGTAGAATTATAAATCTAAATTGATATCCTTGAAATAAGCAAATATACTTGTTCAAACACACCCATGAGTGTAAATCTGCGCTTTGCAGGTTAAACCTTGTTGACAAACTTTGATCACAAAACGGTTAAATTTTGTTGTAGTTAGAAGTTGGAGACATTTTTCCAAGCCTTACTAAACATTCAGAGAGTGATCTAAGAGATCTTGATACTTATTTCTTAGTACTTGTGTTCAGCTTCAGCAGATGCTTGCACATTTGAGCAGCAAATTTCAATAGCATTAGGGAAACAATGATTGTTTACATTGGTGGTTGATTGCTATTCAATTTCTTAAGTTCCTTGTTCAGTTGTTCTGTAAGGGGGTTTGTCACCCACAGCACACGCCAAACAAATGAGTTCAAAGTTATCTGGAGCACGCCAACATATACCATACACATTGGTGAATTACTCAAGTTTAAATAGTGGTGGTAATAATGTGTCACTTTTGCCCTATGTTGGAGTCAGAGACAAACGCTTGCACCTGTCTGTTCAGTTTCTTTTATATCTGCAGGTTGTTTGGTCTGTTAAGAATTTGGAAGAGTGATTCGCAAGTTATTATTTTGCTTCCAGTCAATCAACTTTCCGTTAAGCGTTACTTTTTGCATCACTTTACACAGCATTTTTCTATGATGTTTGAGCAGAGTACTATTCTTCTGGTGTCTCAATCATAAATGTTCGCAAGTCTGGCGTTACCACTGTCTTGCAAGCATCAAAAATTATTGCCTAAGTTTGAGTAAAACAAGTGGATCAAAACAGAGTCTGCTGAACATGGGAGTTGGTCATTATATCTGGTATCATAAATGCCTCAAATAATACTAGGCCTATACTTCCTGTATTTGTTTTCCCAAGAATATTCTTTAAAGACATTCACAAACAGTCACAATTTGATAATATTGTAGTTCGAATAAATAAACTTAATGACCAAAATAAGAAATATTTGCACAGAAAGAAGTTACGTAATATTTCCTCAACACTGAAAGCACTTTCTGTGCTTGTATTATCAACAACAAAATCATTGCATTAGATAAGAAGGAAAAGGCTTTATTGAATAAAGGTATAAAGTACAATTTTGTTGACAGTAACACACAAAGCCTAATTCAAGAGGCCATTCATGCTGCAATTAAACACAAGTTGGTAGCAAACAATACCCTTTTAACTAAAACTAACAAAGTTAATTAAGTTGTAATAATGAATAAAACAAATGACAACAAAATAACACATCTTTGATGACGATAGCATGAAATTCGACAATGATACAATTAACAAATACAGGAACAAAATGAACAATGTATAAATTTATGCACACACTTACAACAACAAAAGGATGCAAAGTTATTTATGATGATTAAATTCCGTGGACAAACTAAGGTACATAAAATAGATATACCTATTAGGCCTACGGTAAACTTCACTACTGCACCAACAAACAAAATATCAAAATTAATGCACACCATCATCAGGAAAGAAATTAGTTTTAACAACAACCATAGTGCAAGAAACACAGCTATGAATTAATCGACAGAACCAAAAATATATTCACGTAAATAAAATAGTTTATTATTTTAGATATATGGATGACACCTTATGTATATTTGATACAAGACAATTAGATATCTTACAGAATACTCAAATGAGAGTACAAGTAATTTAAGATTTACACTTGAAAAGGAAATTGATAAAAAAACAATACATTTTTAGACTTATCGAAACAAGTATGGTTTTCATACTTTCAACATATATATATATATATTTATATATAAAAAACCCACAACCAATGACCAAACCTCCCACACACATAAAATGTCCGCTTACAAAAGTCTTGTCCGCTACCTTATCAATACACTGGGAAGTTCAGTAAACTACAATAAAGAGTACAATATGACTAAACATATTGCCTTAACCAACGGACACAAGACAAAAAAATTGACAAGATATAACTAGACAAACAAGCATTCAGCCTACACCTCTTCTCAAAGAAAAACAGGACAAACATATTATATATCAAGTGAATTCGGCAGAAGCATTGAGTTCCAACTCAAATTTATTATCAATCTCCGCTAAATGAAAAAACATTGAATCAAAGATATGTTTTCCCTCCCTATGTTTCTGCCATGAGTCATCTACCGTTGCATCAACCTGACTTGCACCAAACATATCTTTATTCTTAAAGTAGATGCTAGATAATTGTATGCTATTACTTAATAGTATTTAGTTATTAGCATATTCTTAATAAGAGGACAGTGCCTCATTAGTCAGGCCGATGCTAAGGTAGATGTATAGCATCTGCTTCAAATACAGTAGGACCTCGGTAATCCGGCCCTATATGGGGATTAGTAAGGCCGGATTACCGAAAATGCCGGATTGGTGGAAGTAAATTAAAAAATTAAGAAATTTAACAATAAACTACATTTTTATTGCTTACGAAAACTATGACAATAATCGTTTTAACTATGTACTGTATAATGAAATTTCGTTAATTATTATGAAAAATAAACTGTGATATGAAACAGAAAGGTTCAGTACAGTATGTAGTTTAATCGATGAACAAAGTCACTAAATACGCAAAATGAAAATTTAATACCAACTCTGTACACTTTACATTTACTTAAACAACAGCAAAATGGTTTGTAATGCTTTTCTGCTTCTTTGCATTAAAGGAAATATTTTATTTTATTTTTTCCGTTTACACACTTCCTCAGCAAGGGATATTTAATTAAATTACAAGTGAAAAAACATAGACCAAGACCGGGAGTTGAATCCGGGACCTTCACGTTTCCCAATATGTCAGAAGCTGAAACTCCGTTTTCTTCCGCCCAAGTTATTGCAGTTACGTAGGCACAGAGCGCCGAGTCCTTGTTAACTGTGTGTGCGGCAGCCGTACTACTCACAACACGGCCTTCGCTTAACTCATTTGCAACAATCACAATGTATTCAACTTCCCGTAGCAAACGCCGACTCACATTTAGACATATTTTAGAAATTTCTAGAAATTATGTCTAGAAATTTACTGACTAATCGGCGGAAACACAGCGCCGGATTACTGGACATGCCGGAGTATTGAACAGCCGGATTATAGAGACTGTACTGTATTACCACCTTATTCTTAAAGCAGATGCTAGATATCTATATTTTTCAGTATAGTAAGCAATTGAATATATTTTTTCAGCATAGAAGACAATCACATTTTTTCAATATAGTAGACAATCGCCTATTTTTGTTCAGTATAGTAGACAAGCACAGGCAAAAAGTCAGATGCAAATGAAAAAGAATATACACTGGAAAAAATAGAAGTGCATAAAATAAGCCTAATAAATATACATTTTCAAGCAAAACAAGCATGCTGGCAACAGTTTGTTAGTTTAATTAATAAAATACTTCTTTCACCAATGTCTGGAAAAATTTCAGAACAATAGAAGTCAAAGCACATCCGAAAATCACTAACATAAAGGACAACAAAGGCACAAACGATAAAACCTCAATAGCAATGTTTTATCAGGCACTACAGTGTCAAATCAAGTAAATGTGTTTTTTTTTTTCACTAAGAAACTTTATCAGAAAAGAGCAAAATATTTCTATCAACCTCATGCACCTATTTCGTCATCAACTATTATATATACGTACCCATACAGCATGATGACATCAGAATATCAATTTTCAACTCAAAAGAACCGGGAAATGATCTGATATATAATGGTAATGATAAAGCATCTACTAACAGAACAATTAGAACAAACCATGACACTCTTTAACAATATTTGGAGTGTTGGTATAAGCTCGAGAATTGGAAAACTGCATTAGTTATTACTCTTCTGGGACCAGGGAATCAGTGAGAACTGTTAGCTCTTACAGGGCCTCTTATGTTTGAGAAAACTACTGAAAAGAGTCATCAACAAGCGACTTAACTAGTGGCTAGAAATAAACAATCTTTTAAGTCCAAACCAATTCAACTTCCGGCCTCAGCGAGGCATGCTAGATGCATTTTTCACTTTTACACAAAAATGTATCCCTCGTGCAATGTAGCTCGCAAAACATAAAAATAAATGATTCATTTATTATACAAGGTTTTTCTTAACAGCCCCACGTTGGTAGCCCTATTTTAAAACATAGCTTGCAAACTATAAATAATTTATTTATGATTTAGTTTATTCAAAAAAGATTATCTTACCTTTCAAAATTCTTCATGGGGTAAGGTTCTCAGACTCAA
>JAGFPH010000080.1:355990-367329 GCA_018207615.1 Philaenus spumarius
AAGGTTTTTTAAATTCTTCATGGGGTAGGGTTCTCAGACTCAAAGGTACTTAGCAGATGATCATTTAGTAAATAGATCGTGACAAGCCAATTTAATTACTTGTTAGACCCTTCACAAGTTGTATTATTAAAAATTTTAAATAAATGAAAGATATTTAAATATGATACCCAATTTTAAATCTAGGCTTTTCCCTAAAACATGGAACAATGAAAATAGGCTTATCTTTCTATTACATACTAGGTCAAGGAGCGTATAAGCTTAAACACAATATAAAATTTAAAATAGGTATACCAAAAGTGCATCCTCACTCTTCAAACAATAATTTTACTTTTTATTAGAACATACAATTTATGAGTTAGTTGATTAAAACGTGCTGCCGCCAAACTCGGGGCATCAGGTAGTCTTGTTGTAAACTAGTAGTAAAAATGTATTATATAAAATAGTAGTGTTCGTTGTTTTTAACACGAAACTATTTTACTGAGATCTTTACAACTCGTACTATCTTACTCGAGATTCTGTAAAAATCAAACAGTTTTAAAACGGAGTCTAGTACTCCCAGCCGTACAAAGAGTGAAGTGCAATGAAATAACATGCGTACCCAACATGGGTAAAAACTGCAATTATTGGCGGATCCATGGGAGGTGGGGGAGGGGGGGCTGTGAGGGATGCAGCCCCCTCCTTTGGGTTATTATAATTTTGTATAATCCTTTAAGTGGCAGACTGCTCAATTGAGTAGATATGATTTTTTCTGTAAACCTTGCAATTGGACAGTTTTCAACCAATGAGAAAGAACATTTTGCAGTAGATGTATCTATTACACATTACAAATAGAAATATTTGTATAATGATTTTTATATCGATTTGAAGTGCAAGTTCTATATTTTCGTTTGATATAAGGAAAACCTGATGTTATACGGGTATTTCTGTGAAATATGTACATTTCTTCAATGGCCTAACCGTGTTAGCGTCTGGCTGGCAATGTATCGCCTACTATCCATTTGTAAGAGTTTTGTTTAGTTATTCTAATTTAGTGAAACAAAGGTTATTTAAAATTATGAAGTATACAATTTCATTGTATGATTTATTATGAACAATTTGTTGTAATAAAATCTCATTTTTGGGTAAATCATATATTTCGAAATTCCTATTCAAAATAGTTGTCTCTAAAAATACGTTTTCAAACACTGTATACCAAAAAATTATTCCATACCCATTAGACCCCCCGGGATAGCAGACAGCTAAAATAGAGCTGTGGGGAAAATGTGAAATTTCTCAATGAAAAGCTTCTGTGGATTCTCCTACTCCATCAATAGTTGAACGAATCAACCTACTCAAATTTTTACCTAACACAAAATGTGGAGAAGACACTTTAACCCTGAGACAGGTATGTCTGCCATACATAATGTCAAAAATCACATTTTGAAACATTGTGAAGTTTGGGGTGAAACTTTCTCACTAATCTGAGACTCTTAGAGGTACTCCAAAATACAGCACTTGATATGACTTAGGATGAACTAAGATTACTCTCATACCACGACTGTCCTTACACGCTGTCAAGAGAACTTGGTTGAACAGCAGAAGAAAGCCACCCTACTCAAACACCACAGAAACTCTCACCTTATTTTGCATAAAGGGAGGCAAAAAGTATGCTTAAACGAGAATGGATTGACAATCGGAGTAAAATCACAACCAACAGACCAAATGACCTGCTGATATATAAGAAGCTGAACAGACAGGTGCAAACGTTTGTCTCTTGCTCCCAAGACAGGGCACAAAGTATCACAGCAATTGCTCCACTGTTTTAACCGGGTGATTGGGTTTTCTTAAGGTATTTGGGCATGCTCCGAACAAATTTGAATAAATCAGTTTTGCGTGTGCTGTGAGAAAATCTTAGAACAGTTATGCATCTTTGTGGGAATCCTTAGGAAACCTATTCTAAAACCCCTCTCATCACCCCTAAACTCAAAATTTTGTAATATACAGGTTTGGATTGTGATCAATCAAATTAAATATGACAACCCCCTTAAAGAAAAAACTTAAGATCTCGAATAGTAACCAATGCAAACAATCCTTGTTTCCTCAATGCTATTAATATTTCATGCTTAAATGTACAAAATACATTGTGCCATCAGCATCGACTGAGGCTGGACGTAAATACTAAAACGTAAGTAATTAAAAAACATCGATAATTCTGTTACATCACTAACCCGTAAAACTTTGAACTATTTTTACTACAGATACCATTCTACTACATCTGTACAGTATAGTGCATCGGAGAAGGTGAAGGATATGACAATATGCCGCAGTGTTAATCATCTGTCCTCTTAACATGAAATCAATCTATGTTACACCCTTTCGATCCCAAAACAAGGTTTCCATTAATGTCCACGAATTAAATTTTGTTTTGGGATTTGATGGTGATTTTAAATGACGCCGGTCCGTTGACTGATAGTTTTGTAAGAGACATATGTTTTATTTTTGGTGACAATATAATCAAAAAGTTTGTTCTATCTTGACAACGAGCGAGGAATGTCTAAGCAGCACTCATTCGTTGTTTTTTATGAATCTATGTGGCACACAAAGAGTTGGTTACACTATTTTAAATCACCGTTACATTAAAATAACTTTAGGCCTAATACAAATTTCAAGAATTTCTTTAGGTCAGCTCTAAAATTATATGTATTAACACAAAAAACACAATTTTTCCAAACCAACGCTAACCCTTTTAACCTCGGACTAAAAAATTGGAATTACAAAATCTGCACGTACACATCACTACCACAAAATTTTTGAAAAATACCAGAGCCTCAAGAGGCTATTTGCAGAGTTTTGGTAAAAATGCACAACTTTGTTAATATGTATGCTATTGTTATAAGTGAAGTCTCAAAATGTTAGGAATAAAATATATTACGAAATAAAAAAGTATTTATAATTATAAAACGTTCTTTAACCCACACCTCCTAAAAAATAAAATACAAACGTTTTTTGGGAGACTTTACAAAATAAATAAATAAAAATGTACCTGTGGGAAGCTACATCATTTCATTCTAAAATCATTTTTTGTATATAAAAAAAATGTCTTTCTAAATTAAACTTTTAATAAGTTTTTTTATAATTTTATGCTACATGTAAAAAAAACAGGTAAAAAATTAACAAATTAATAATATGAATATCAACAAATTTATATATATATGTCTTTTGGTATCAACATAGAAATGTTTATATTTATACTTATATCTGCACTAAAAGTTATCTTTTTTTAAATTACAAATGACTAGACCTAGGCCTTACTACACAGACAAACTTCAATAAGCATTCTGGTTAACATCTTTCTTTACACCTAATGGAAACAGTTCTAGATATTTTTCACACAAAAAACTAAAACTCACAATAATATAAGCACGTGGAAAAATAACCTTGTTAGACAACACCATAGAAAATAAACACAAGCTATGCATTGACACACAGTTGATAGTGTTGTCAAACAATTATACAAAGTAAGCAATGTTTCTAGTTTAGTGTGTTTAGCAAACATGAAAATATTAAAAATTGTTACTGTTTAAATCAAGTATATGGTAAGACCAACCTGTTAAGAGTGGCAGAGATAAGTTGATCATGCAATTTCTTTTCATATTCCTGATGTTTCCCTTGCTGCATCTCTTCTTTTGTAAAGCTTGCTTCTGGGTCTCCTGTAATCATTTTCACATTTAAAAATGTTTAAAGTAGTACATTTAAT
Source organism: Philaenus spumarius (assembly GCA_018207615.1). Taxonomy (NCBI): domain Eukaryota; kingdom Metazoa; phylum Arthropoda; class Insecta; order Hemiptera; family Aphrophoridae; genus Philaenus; species Philaenus spumarius. The sequence goes on from JAGFPH010000080.1 coordinate 359,727, forward strand.
TCCATCAAATGCAATAGAAATTGAGATAAGTCTTTTTAAATGTTGGAAAACCTTAGGGATCTGTTTTAAATCTACACTATTTTATTTTTTTTTTTTTTTGTACTTATAATACTGCATACATCAGTGGTAAATCATCTATACTAATATTATAAAGAGGTAAAATTTGTTTGTTTGTTTTGTTTTTTTGTATTTGGGGGTAATCTCTGGAACTACTAAACCCATTGAAAAAATAGTTTTACAATAAAAAGCTACACTATCCCTGAGTAACTTACGCTATAATTCATTTTGATAAAACAATTTTTTATTTCAATATTTATAAATTTAGTCGGAACAAATTCTTAGGTTAGGCTTGGATTGATGAACCGTCATATTTCTTAAATGTATATACATTAATTACCATATCAACCAATTGAATAAAATAACAGATAAAACAGCTGATTTCCATTAACAGCTGATTTCAATCTTTGAAGCAACTATTTGTATTTCAAACTTTTAGGTTAGGTTTTTATTAAAGTGTAGACCTAAGTCTTGCTAACCTTTATTATAACTGCTGTCATAAAATATACAAAATAATTTGATTTTAACATTTAACATTATTTACCATCTTTCTATACTAATATTATAAAGAGGTAAAATTTGTTTGTTTGTATTTAGGGGGTAATCTTTGGAACTACTGAACCGATTGAAAAATTTGTTTTATAATAAAAAGCTACACTATCCCTGAGTAACATAAACTATAATTCTATTTGATAAAAACATTTTTTATTTCAATATTTGTAAATTTAGTCGGAAAAATTCTGGTTAGGCCTGGATTGAGGAACCGTCATATTTCTTGAATGTATTTACATTCATTACCATAGCAACCAATTAAATAAAATAACAGATAAAACAGCTGATTTCCATTAAAAGCTGATTTTAAAATATTTAAGCAACTATATTTGTATTTTCCAACTTTTAGGTTAGGTTTTTATTAACGTGTAGACCAGAGCCTTGCTGGTTCTTTAGACCTTTATTATAACTGCTGTTATAAAATATACAAAATAATTTGATTTGAACATTTAACATTATTTACCACCTTAGCTTTGGGGTTATTATTAATCCTACACCTTTATTATAAAGAAAACATAACATGATTATGTGTATAAAAAGTTCCAAAGGGTTGGTTCGCGGAGCATGCATGGGTTTCCTCTAGTCTGATATAAAATTCACTGCAATAGTGTGAATGTATTTGAACTACAGTAGCCTTTCTAGTTTTACACCATCTAGATTCAACAAATATGATAGAATTTTTTTTTAATTTCAAAGAATGTAATATAAAAACAAATTATCAATTTCCTTTGTTTACAGTGTAATAATAATAATAATAATAATAATGAGTTTATTTCCCAAAATCTTTACATTTTACAAATAACAAAATAAAATAATCTCTAAGCAAACTCAGTTACATGGACAAATGTCCGTCTTTAGAGTTGCTATTCAAACACATACAATTTTATAGTTACTAAAATGATACATAACTAGTGATGTGGGCCGGGCATATGCCCAGTGGGCTGGTCGTTTAAAAATTGGCATATGCCCGGGCATTTGCCCGAAGCGATTTTAAGCGCCCAAAAACTGGGCGTTTATAAAAATTTTAGTTTAAGGCAGTTTTAACTATTATATTTCATGTTTTAATTATTGTAGTTCATGTTTTTAATTTTTAACTGCCTTCAGTGCTTAGTTGTGTTCTTAAAATTAAAATTTTAAGGGAGGGGGTTATTATCAAGAGATAAGTTGACAATCAACAGACTTTTGAGAATGGTAGTTTTCCGGATAAACTTAAATATTCCCAAATAAAACCCCTCTTTAAAAAAAGAGATGAATCCAACATTACGAATTACCGTCCTATAGCACTAATACCGGTTTTGTCGAAAATTTTTAAAAGAGAAGTTCTGAGCAGAATTTTGAATTTTTTTTTATAAATTTAATGTTCTAACAGAGAGCCAGTTTGGATTCCGGAAAGGCCTCTCTACAGAATCTGCTATATATAATATACTAGATGCTGTAACTCGCTTGCTGAATAAGAACATGCATGTAGCATCTCTAATGTGTGACTTCTCAAAGGCGTTTGATTGTGTCGACCATACAGTTCTCCTTTATAAACTAAACTATTATGGTATTCGTGGAAAGGCAAATGATTGGTTGCGGTCATACGTAACATGTAGAAAGCAAAGAGTAGTCTATACAGACTCTTACGGATTGCACTGCTCTTCTTGGGAAATAAATTCTCGAGGTGTGCCCCAGGGATCAATATTGGGTCCTTTACTGTTTTTGGTCTACATAAATGACCTGCCTTATAATATTGGGGAAGCAAAAGCTGTCCTGTTTGCTGATGACACCATTTTAACGGTTTTGGGGAAGAATAGTATTAATCTAGAAAAGTCCGTTACTTCATCACTGATTATGGCAGAAAATTGGTTTTTATCAAATGGTCTAAAACTTAATAAAAATAACTCGGATAATGCAGTTCAGTTGTAAACAATTAAAAGATAAAATTTCAATTAATCATTTAGAACCAAGTACAGGCTCGTCCAAATTTCTGGGAGTGGTAATTGATGAAAACATAAACTGGAAATCACATATTACCTTCATTTCAAATAAACTTAGCTCAGCTTGTTTTGCACTACGTACTATTTCACGTATTTCCAATCCGGATACAATTAAAACAGTATATTTTGCATATGTGTACTCTCACCTCAAATTATATTTATTATATTATTTATTTTAATATAGGCTTTTATGAAAATATGTATAATAAGAGGTTTAAAAAGTTATTTATAAGAGTGGTCTTTAAATTAATTTCCATTAATTAGGTTTATTAGCCTTTAACTGGATAAATGCCCGGGCGCTTATGGATTTTGGGCGTTTATTTGGGCATATGCCCTGGGCATTTGCCCCGACATTTAAACGCCCGGGCGTTTTACATCACTATACATAACCAATCAAAACAAGAACAATTATACAAAAATAATCCACATTGTCACTCAAACAAAAACAAAACTTAAAACCAGTAAACATTAAACAAAAATTATGGCTGTGTACATAAAAGCTAGCAATCAATAATTATAATACTCGACTAACATTCGTCTGTATTTGTATGCTCTAATATGATAATTAAACAAACTATTCCAATTTCTACCATTCAAATATTCTTTGAAATCTTTTATACTTAGTGTTTCTGAACCCAACTATGTAATTCTAATCTCTTTAAATATTGGACACACACCAACATAATGGTATGTGTCCTCAATTTCTAACCTGTTACACAGTCAACACAAATAAGACTCTTCGGGCCGGTCAACCCTAAAATTTAAATTTAAAGCTTGCCTTCTTAACTTAATAATTGTAGAAACAAAATAAATACTACAACCGTCTATCATGTAATTCCTCTTTCCTAAATCAAAATCTAACTCTTTATACATACCATGATAAACAGAATTACAAGCTTTTTGCAATAAATTATTTTTTAAATCAGTCTTAATACAATTCAATAGGTTTTCTATAGCAGTCATTTCACCATTTTCTTCTAAGTATTGAAAAGAATCAAGGTTATGTTTTTTACAAAGTGTCTTGACATTGTTATACCAGAATATATTTTTATTAATAATTTCATTTGCAAGCAATTTTGGCAGCCTATGATCATTTAATTTCAACACTTTCTGTATATACTTGAAATGTAATGAAATAGTGTATAAGAACAATTGACTCTCTCCCATCTCAGAGTATATTATAATATCAGGCGTATTTTTTGGTAACATAAGCAGCTTTTTAATAAAAAATGTATACCATTTTTCAACTATTTGAGATTGCATATAACCCCATACTTGCTCTGCATAACACAATACAACCCTAAATACTGCTTTAAAAACCTAAAATTTTACAGACATTGGTACATTATTATTATTCAGTAACTTATTATATGTTACATTTATACCAAATTTAGCCGCCCCTAATCTGTCTTGCATTTGTCTGCCCCAAGATAGCTTTGAACTTAACTATACACCTAAATATTTGTATTCTTTTACAATTTTTATACGCTCCCCTTCAAATTTCCACTGCTCTTTTTTGCTACTCTACCTCCATTCCTAAAAATCACAATTTTGGACTTACTTAAATTTAATTCTAAGTTCCATAAATCACAGTAAATCTCTAGCCTGTCAATCATATCTTGCAAAATTTCTGGACGATCCGCTATAATAACAGCATCATCCGCATATAGTAGACACCTTATATTAACTCCTGCTATATTTACACCTCCTCCTAATGCCTCGTGTATATCATTTAAATACAGAGAAAATATCAGTGGTGACAGTAAACAACCCTGTTTCAGGCCTCTTTCCGTAGTAAAACATTCTGTTAATCCACGCGATGTCCACACCCTTGCTTCTGTATTTACATATAACCTTTGCAAAACTTTCAAAAACTTCGACGATACACCAGTTGAATATAGCTTATAATAAATTGCTTTTCTGTCTGGCGAGTCAAAGGCAAATTTAAAATCAATAAAAAAAACAATAGAGTTTGTTACCTTTGCCACTTGTTTTCAGTTTTATAATATTTGTCAGATTAAAAATATTGTCAATGATTGTTGAATATCCCTTTCTGAATCCAGCTTGATACTCTGTTAATATATTATTATTTTCAACCCACAATTGTAATCTCTGCAAAAGCAACCCGGTAAATAACTTCGATACACAATCAGAAAATGTTTGTTTACAGTGTAAGCATTGTAAAAGCCTGTTGCCCTTCAGAAAACACCAGACCTACCTGACATAACTTATAAATGTCTATAAATAATACAGCCTTTTAGAGTTCATCTAGCCACTCGCTCATCATCTTTACATACATTCCTATGGTACAAACTCAGAATAAAGTACCTATGTAATATTAATTTTTATTCATTCCAAGATGAAAAATGCTGATTACAACCAATGGAAATACAAAATTGTATGGTTAGCAAAGTTGTGTATCAAAGCAAGTCCTTCTAACTTCACTTAGTAAAGGAAACTGCCTCTCTGTAAAACTGGATAAGGCTTTTACACTTCTAAAATCCAAAATAAAATATCTGGAATTTCACTAGGATTGTCACCTGATCCCGAATTAGATCAAGAATAAAAGAGATAAGATGAATAGGTGCTTTTAGACAATCTGCCCTATCGATCAATAACAAATAAGTTAATGTGTTGCTCGACCCTAATCAAATCTGAACTGTGCACCAATACACAAATTTGCGAATACCGGGGTATACCAGCCGGGTTAGATGACATTGAATGATATAAAAGGAAACAAAATAGCGCTTATTTATTCAACCTAACCTTTTGTCAAGAAGCATTTTTTTACATTTAATATTGTTGGTTTAAGACTAAGTTTTAAATCAAAGAGATGTGCTCAATAATAAGACAGGACTAAACAAGTGACCTTTCACTCTCAAATGTCATCCTAAATCATCACACTTCTGACTATAAATAAAACAACTTGATATTTATCTGTCTGTTTTTAGCTGACTGGAAGAGAATCGGGATCGAATTGTGGGCATAACTAAGATTGGTAAACTCTACAACAGCTTTCAAAATTTGAAAAGCTAATATAATTGATGAGCGAATGACACACATAATCTTATATTTTTTAGGCTACACTGAGCAGGACGAGCAAATTTATGGATTCCTGTCTTTTTTATAAGTCAGTTAAGACTTTATAAAATAGATCTAGGCTTATTATTATAAGAAAATATTATTTTGGAAATTTGATTCAAATACATTAAAAATTGCTTTTAGAATATCATGCAAAACGAAGTATAAAACTTTTTCAATGATACATTATTCCTTTTCTAGATGGTTATGTGTATGATAGAATTAAACATGCCAGCAAACTTTTATAATTTAATATTAGATTCAATCCATTTTAACACGCATTGAACTAAGTTACTGGCTTTGGGATGCAACTAATCTACCAATCATAAAGCATGACTCTCTCTCAGACAATTTGTTTAGCCAGCATAATAACATAATTTGATTCCAAATACATGTCATAATTTAGACAATTGAGGTCAATGAATATATTAAACCTAATCAGCAAAATGCTGAAAACAGATAGTACCTACTGTCATTCATATTTATGGGGAATTATTGCAATTTAAAATTATATTTAACTATAAATGCCATATAATATGTGATTACTAAACATGTTTTGGTCCAACATGTAAAGTTTATTTTTAAGAGCTACCTTTGAGAAGGCAAAAGCTCAACTTACCAAGATCGTGAAGATACATACAGTCTGCTTTAGGACACGGCTGGTTTTTCATGAAATGTGAACAATACTTTGTAGTACCTAGTGAAGTCTTTACTGTCCGACCATCAACAACTATATTGTTTACTGACTGTATAGCTCGTAATGCATCATCGGCTTTGTGGTACGTAACATATGCACTAGCACTCGGACCCTGAAATTATATAGAAATATTATAAGGTACATTTTTAATACTTGGAATAGTTATACTATTCATAACAGATCTAACCCTAGAAGCGACAGTGTTAATTAAAATGCATTTTTTTGGCATTTGCAAGCATTTTTTCAAGAATTCACCAAATATAATAGTTATATCCCAATCCAAAAGTGTTCGATAGCTTTTTGTAGAGAAAGGTTCAAAGAATTCATATATTATGCCAGTAAAAAATGTATTGATGTAAAATTTACAAAGTTATTAGCTCAAGAAACAAAAAAAATGTTCAGTAACGAAAGGAAAAAGTTCAACTTTTAGGCCTACAAAAAAAGTAGTGAAAATTTTTTGTAATTCTTTTAAAAATTTACAAAACTTTTGTAATTTAGTTCTAAATAGAACTGTATAAAAATGTATATAAATTTCAAATTACAGATTTTGAAATCACCAGTTTTTATGTTCCTACTACAACACAGCTAACAAAACTAGGTTTAGTTTGAATAGTAATTTAGGAATATTTATATGGTTTGCCCAAAAATAAAATATTATTATAACAAAGTGTTGAGAATAAATCAAAGAATTGAACTGTATACTTGTAAATTATTATTTCAAAAAAGTATTCACTTAGTTTTACTTGAATCACAAAATTAGACCAAACGAATTAAACCTTTCACGGATGCATCCTAAACATATCGTGTCGACCTACACAGTTGGACAATGCACTGCAAGCCGTGGGAACTCTGCATATTAAATTCAACAAATGTCTGTATTTCCTTTAAATCAAATAAGACAACCTTTAAATCAAATAAGACAACCTTTAAACCAAATAAGACAGCCTTTAAATCAAATAAGACATCCTTTAAAACAAAATAAGACATCCTTTAAATTAAATAAGACAACCTTTAAACCAAATAAGACAGCCTTTAAATCAAATAAGACATCATTTAAACCAAATAAGACATCATTTAAATCAAATAAGACCACCTTTAAATCAAATAAGACAACCTTTAAATCAAATAAGACAAAATAAGACACCCTTTAAACCAAAGAAGACATCCTTTAAACCAAATAAGACAACCTGTTTTTAAACCAAATAAGACAGCCTTTAAATCAAATAAGACATCCTTT
>JAGFPH010000080.1:367339-461532 GCA_018207615.1 Philaenus spumarius
TCAAATCAAATAAGACAACCTTTAAATCAAATAAGACAAACTTTAAACCAAATAAGACAACCTTTAAACCAAATAAGACAGCTTTTTAACCCTAGAACCGGCAGATCGCACGAAACGTGCGATCATGACAGCACATTTGTAACGCGTGATTGTATTGAATATTTGACCCACTAAAAATCTTCCAATCTCAAAAAGACAAACACCATTGGAAAGGTAATGTTTCAAACTTTATTTTTTGTATTTACAATTTCTTTCTAAAACGTATATTTACATACGTAATCATCGTTGCAGTTTATTAGTTTTCTACAAATCAATCGGCGCCCGAAAATTCATACAAAACATAACGAAATTACTCAACTTTTGTCAATCTCTAAAACCCGCCCAGTAGGTTGTCTTAGTTAAACCTATGTACCGATGGATTCATCACAATTTCCCCTATCCAAAACTTTCATCCAATCAAAAATCGGACCAATAGTATTGAATTTAGAAGGGGTTTTGTAGACCCTTGCAATTGGTCAGTTTTCCAACCAATAAACAGCGTTATGTATTTCACGTGAGATCTTTATGACCTCAATAGTTTTTTTATAGATATTTTGGTATCTTTGTAAAGATAATTCTTCAAGCTAACTTCCCCTGTAAACCAAATTTGCTATATTTGAACAGTTTATTGTGTAGGACCGTGGGAAAGTGACTGCTAATACGGTCTCACCTAACGTTCAAATCTGTAGCGTAACGGACTTTTATAGCATGGGGAGACATACAAGAATGCGCGCGCAACTTGTACAGACGAGAGTTTACTATATTTTTCTAACTTTTGTTGTTCAAATACTTCTAAGTCAAACACTTTTATGAAAAGATAATTTACAAGTATACAGTTCAGATCTTTGATTTATTCTCTACACTTTCTTATAATAATATTTTATTTTTGGGTACAGCATATATTAGTAAATTACGTTTCTAACTTGGCATACTTTTGATAGCAGACTTGTAGTAAGAACATAAAATCTTGTGTTTTCAAAATAAGAAATTTGAAAATGTTAAATGTTTTTATACAGTTCTATTTAGAACTAAATTACGGAACTTTTTTACATTTATGGAAAAAATTACATAAAATGTTTACTACATTTTATGTAGACTTAAAGTTGAACTTTTATTTTTCGTAACTGAACATTTTTTGTTTCTTGGGCTAATAACTTTCTAAATTTTACATCTATAATTTTTTTACTGGCATATACAAATTCTTTGAACCTTTCTCTACAAAAAAGCTATGGAACACTTTTGGATTGGGGTTAATTTGCTACTTTTGGCGAATTTTTGAATAAATGCTTGCACACGCCAAAAAATCCATTTTCGTTAACATTGCCGGTTCTAGGGTTAAATCAAATAAGTCAAAATAAGACATCCTTTAAACCAAATAAGACATCCTTTAAATCAAATAAGACAACCTTTAAATCAAATAAGACAACCTTTAAATCAAATAAGACAACATTTAAATTATTATTCAGTGTATATTTACATCGTTTAGTTCAAAAAACCTATTAAGAAACAGGATGCTAATAAAGAGTCATATTACAAATTGGGATGTAATTAGAGAACCTAGTTTAGTTTAAAGGTAAAAGCAGGATGTGAGGTAAACAGAACTGTGAACCATAGTAGTAGAAGTAGTACATCCGTAAGAGAGTCAAGATGGACTTAGGCATGTCTACGCGTAAGTTCTAGTGATTTTACATCAAGTTTTATTTGATGGGTTTGTTGCCTAAGGGCATTAGAGTGGTGCTTCATGAAAAAGTAATCAACAAATTCAATTCTAATTTAAAAAATACAAGAGTTCAACTAAGTTTGTTACAGGCTAGGAAGTAGTGCACATCGTGCTGAAATGGCCAAATGGTTAAAGTGAGGAATAAATCTATTTACATCGATAATCTGCACTACATACTTCCAAGAATAAAACATTTTTTCTTCAATCACTAAAAGTTTTTAACATTTTGAAAGGTTGTAAGTGAACATTGAACTATATTTATTTTTGTTTTGTCGCATGTAAATTTTTATTTTCTATTGTGAAATTTGAAATTCAAGGTTATTCACATATTCATAATTGGGAAGTCTATATAATAATTATGTTCTTCTGCGTATATTATGCTATTGAAAAGTTTGTTAAGTTCAAATTTCAAGTCGATAATAACAAATAAGATGTCACATTAACTCTGTAATTTATCAACCATCATGTTAGACTGAATTTCATAGACATCCACAGTTCAATTTCCAAAAGTACTTGTACAGTAATTATAAATTTAAGTACCCACGAAATTATAAATTTAAATAGAAATAAGGTATTGCACAATAGTTGCCTATGACCCATATATTCTGGTATAGAATTGGAAGGCAGGTGTGATAATGCGATTTGATGTCACAAATCATATTGTGGGACACAGCTGATGTCTTGTCAACAAAGTATCAGATCATAGGTTATACTTTGAACATAGAAGATGACAAGTGTAGCATGTGCTGTGAAAAAAGAAAACAAAACGTTTGTTTACAATCTTATATTATTTTAAGGTTATAAGTATAGATTTTAGATTTTTTAATAAATAAAAGTTTTTAAATTATGATACCTTTATATTTAATGAACAATTAACAAATAATTGTAAAAACTACTTTATACTGAAAAAGCTAAGTTACCAGTTTTATACTGTGTTGTTTGATATACTGTCTCTTTATTTTTTCAATGTTTTTGGAATGGAGTAATGACTTCTTCGCCTGCAGGAGGAAAAACTATTGTTTAATAGAGGTTTCAGGGATTGCTTCTTAGATTAGAAAAGCAATTTAACAATGACTTGAAAACAAAAAAGAAAGAATTGAAAAATAATCACGCTAACTTATAAGAAAATTAGAGTGCAATGAATGAGCTTAAGAAAAATGTTTCAAAAATCCTATTTTGCAAGAAATGTTTTTATCAATACCTTAACTCAACAATTATTTAAACACTTCAACGTAATTAAAGTTCAAAATGGAAGAAGCCCTTCAAAAAATATTTCAGCTGTATTAAGAATTTTCAAAGTGATTAATGAGAATATAAGATGAACCTGATAAATAGGGCTGAATTTAGAACCTCTTATATCCCCAAACACTTACTTTTGTCTATTTTATAGACATATTGGAAACTGAAACCAATTGGAGATTAATCAATGTTGGATTAATTTAAAAGTTGTAGGGAAGAACTGAATGGACTAATGCCTTATCCAACTAATCAAGAAAATATTGAACAATCTTGGGTAAAAACTATTAAAGATACTTAGTTACAATGGCTTGGGTATTGAAACAACTCAAATTGAAGTTGCATATAGTTTTTTAAAAGAAAACTATTCAAAATATCCCATTAATTAAAAGAAACGACCAGCACGACACCTAACGGCAATTCCGACCAAGTGCATTGTAAACAAAACTATTTTGGGTAAAGGTTTCGCAATGTCTAAACAGTAAAGATAAAAATAAAATTATTTTGACATCTCAAATAACGATAAAACCTACATCAAAAATAATTTAAAATATTCCATCTATCCAGGAAAATTATTATGCAAACCTGGGAACAACAATTTAAGTAAATACCTATATCGAAATTGATTAGAAATTGGCCTCACTGTCGGCCTGAATACTTAACGTTGGAATTTTCAAAATAACAAGAAAACAAAATGGGAAAAACGAATATGGCCTATATTAAAAGTACAAAATTTCAGGATCCAGAAGGCGGAAGCTTTAATAAAGAAACATCTTATAATGATACAAATTACCATTACCAATTTAACAAACAAACCCTAGTTCAGAGAAAGTGACTAGGCCAAATTCAACTAAAAATTAACAAACAAATGTATTATATTCAATTTTCAATTATTTAAAGTTCATTTGCAAATAGCCTATAGACCCCAAACATAATATTAAATTCAAATATGTAGAGTAGAACCTCGATTATCCGAGGTAATACGGACAAGCGAAAACACTGACTGTCAAAAATCGAGAGGGAAGCGTATGGTAAACTGGTGAAATCAATAAAAACATGGTCAAAGATGTGAAAAAGGCATCTACTGTATTATTAATTGAAAAACTAACATCCAAATAAAAATAAAAATAAAAAATGATAAAAAGACATACATAGGCTACAGTACATGTTCCAGTTAAATTACATGAAGCCCATAAGTGTTTTATGTTTAGCGGAACTCACTCGATTGTTCGGCATTTCTATTTTTACACTACTGGTTTTAACTGGTTTACACTGCATATTGCCATAACACAGCAAGTTTAAGTGTTATTGAACAACGTAACATTTAGTGAAAAAGCGTCAACAAAATTGTATTGATGATTACCAAAGTAATGGAATTACTGCATTGTACTGTATTTAATAATGGTTAAAAACTATGTATTTTATTTACCAGTACCATTTTTGACGAAACAGTATGTGACTAATATAAGTACAGTACAGTAGATTTGTCGCTATATGCCGATTTCACTTTGCGCGGTTACTTTAACAGATGCGTCTACCGCAAACTGAACTTCTATTTTTTTATTTTTGACTACCTCGGTTAACCCAGAACTCGGTTAGATAACCGCAGCTCCACTGTATTAATAAATAAAAGAAAACTATTCAAAAATACAGAACGTAGGCCTAATAAAGAAAACCTAGGAACTGTATGTAAGAAAGTCAAATTTACTACGATTGGAATGTCATTCAAAAGTATACACAGTTATGAATGAAGTAGTATCCATGAATGAACAGACAAAACCTTTCCATAAATGTAGTCTAAAGCTAATTCAAAAGAACGTTCAATTATTAAGAAAATTATATGTAGATCACAGCAAGCGATTTTAAAATTCAATTGTTATTAAAGAAAAAACAATCATAGAAAGCTATGTAATTATCACGGTACCAATTTAAGATAATTTATTTAGATTCCATGTTAATGTAGGTTAGTTAAAGTAGAATAGGTCATTTTGAAAATAATCTTGAACCCAAAGCCAGAGTAGTGTAGGCGGTAATTTAAATAGATATATCAGTTTACAGTAAATAATTAACTGATACCATAACTAATCTTTATTGCCAAATTAAATTTTAACATCAACTTTGGCTTAAATAAAAACAAATGTAAATAACAAGCCTAAACGTACATGAAACAAAGAGCTGACATCAGAGGAGGTGTAAGACTATCCAACCAACCAGAACAAGTTCAACACAACTCCATTCAACTGTATGACTGACCTCGCGACCAGTGACAACATCAGAACGCCAATTAGGAACGAGGAGGACGATAGCAACCGAAGCAACAAAGACGGGGAAGCCAAGAAGATAGCATCTAAGCATTCATAGAACCGACGCCGAACTATCAAGTTGTGTTAAGTGTGATGTGCGTGTTTTTTTAAAATGGGACAGTGTTTAGTTCGACTATAAATGTTGTAATTCATCAGAACTGCTAATAGGTATGTACAGTAAGACCTCGATAATCCGGCACGCTCGGGGATCCGGTGATGCTGGATTATCGAGGTCTTCCTTTAAAATAGTTTAAACAGGGAATAAACTATAAACGCATATGTACTATATATTAGGGTGGTCCACATTTATATGGGGAAAACAAAATTATTTTTTACAACTCCTGGCACCCTCTTAAAAGTTTAGACTTGTTTTTATAAGCATTTTGGCAAAGTTTCAATTTTTTACTCCTATTGGATGATGATGCTCAAGAGGTCAGAAGTTTTATGAAAATTGCGAATTCGGACAATTGTGTAACTTATTAAGCATGCCTTTTTTTATTAACTGTACAGTTGGGCGTATTATTAAATTGTTATACTTGTTCGTCCAAATATGTATGCAAAGTTTTATTTGCCTTTTTAAACCAATAAGTGGTGCCCAAGTGGCTCAAACTTTGCTACTTTTGGCCAAATTTCAAATTTTGCGTTGCTACGGAAGGAAGTAAAGAAAAGATTTTTTTTTTCAAAATTTGTCATTTTATTATATTATAGGCCAAGTTAAACTAACAAAGTATACAAAAAAATCAAAAAGCTGTCCATTAATACTTCAAAGGGTATCTTATATAAGACAATTTTAAAGTTACACAATCTTAAATATATGGGGTAGAATTTACTTTTACAATATCTGCAAGCCCTCTAAAGCTGCTTTTTTTGTTATTTGTGTAGGGATAGCTTTCCTGTTAGCCTCAACAACTTGTAATAAAAATTGTTTTTCATCTTCATCTTTAGTTAAGAGTTTGTTAAAGTCTTCAAAGAGTTTGACACTTTTTTCGGCTGCATCATTTACTACATGAAGGGTTTTGATTCTGCATTGTCCTTTCTTGAAGTCCTCATCTTGATTCCACTCTTCAACCTCACGTTCTAAGAATGTTGTTTTGTTATCCAGCTTCTGAAAAAGTTCTTTTGATCTAGCTGTGGCAAAGAGAGCGAGTGTTGGTTCTTGGTGGCTTACAAGTTGATCAGTATCACCTCGTACCAGTCTTTCTTTTGAGTCCAAAGCCATATTGCTTACAATATCTTTTTTAATACATGTTGATACTCTATCTGAAAAAAGAGCAATACCTACTAATTCGTCTGAAAGATACCAAAGATGGCGTTTCAGCACATCACTTGCAGCATTGCTTATTTCTTCATCAACATCCTTGTATTTTTGTAGGTCGAGCCACAGTTGTAGGTCATTTAAGGGAGCCTCGGCTGGAAGAGGTGCTTGAATCCAGGCCTTGGTGTAAAGTAAGGCTCCAAAGGTAACAAAACGCTTCAATTGGCTTTCTTCTCTCTTAGAAAGTTTAAAAACATCTTGCTGGTTGCGAAACAAATACAACTTCAAGCCATAAATAAGTTTCGCCATCCATCTTGCATGGTGCACAGGCCCAGGTGATCGCCAGTGCATTTTTTTTGGAGTTTTACCTAAGATTGTCAGGGTAAGTTCAACAAGTTCAATATAATCATCTCTTGGTTGTGACTTCCAGTTTTCTACTTCCAATAAGTATTCCAGAGTCTTCTGTTTAAAAACACTAGCGTTGCAATCAGTTTCTAAAGGTTGGAAGTTATCTCTATCTATGCCTCCCCAGACGGTTTTGAATCTTTTAAACAAAGGTATTTCTGGTGAGCTGGATGGTCCAAGGCAAACTGAAAATATCTTGGCTAAAATCCACTCCATCATGTGGTGACGGCAAGCCAGCCAAAGTAACTGTCTTCCCAATTTGTCTTCCAGAAGAGTACAAGCTCCTTTTTTGAGTCCTGTATTGGCTGCAGTTGTATCAAAGCACATGGCTTTTACTTTGTCTGCCAAACCCCATTGCTGAAGTTGAACAAATATTGCCTCAGCACAATTTTCTCCTGATCCACTAGCAACTTTGGGAACTCCAAGAAGTTTTTCTTGTCCACTAATATAGGTAGACGGTCAACAATTTCAGGCAGTATCTTACCATCCCAGTGAACCACAAGAGGTTGATCAGGTCGAAAACTCTCTTTTATATTTTCAGCTAACTCTTTTCTTGATTTAAAAAAAAAAGTTAGATGGGCCTTACGCAATACGGGAATTATGCAAAAATCTGTTCACTTTGGTAAACTTTAGCAGCAGTGAGCACCATCTTCCTGTTGGATTATAAACCTGAAATTCTTTTCAACATTATATTAGAGGTTATTATAATAAAATAAAAGGGTGCCTAGTGACGTACCATCAAACTGGAAACATATCTAAAATTGTAATTTTGTGCGAAAATTGGCAATTTGCGTTATTTTAAGAGGCATTGAGCACCATCTTCCTGTAGGTGTAAAAATCTAAAACTTTTACAACATCATATTAGAGGCAAGTCTAAAAAAATAAAAAGGTGCCTAGGGCTGTAAAAAATAAAAAATGTTTTTGGACCACCCTACTATATATACATATATATTATTATTATTGGGTTGTTAAAGAGTTGTTACAACACACAAACAAAAACATTGAAACAAAAAAAAATGTAAATTACACGTTGAAACTACGTAACTATAACTTGTAACGTGCTGTTGCTTGCCAGCCGTTTACAAACAAAATTTATTAATAAAAATAATTTTAAAAAATAAATAATTCAAATTTTGACAAGATTTTTCTAAGTTAATTTAACCTTTTGCACTCTATTTATTTGACACTTGGCTGCTCCACCAGCTCCAATTAAAATATTACTGTTTGCAGAATTATTTTTGTAAATTCGCTAAAAAATTCCTATAAATAGTAAACATAAGTTATTATATATCATTTTGTTCGGAATAAAACAGAGAATAAGGAAAAAATTGTTGAAAGATTAAATAAAAAATGTTTCATTGAGTAGGCCTATTTTGAATATAATCGGTCAAAAAAATCAATCAATTTTTTTGTTTTGTAATGAAATTAAAAATAAGAATAATAGAGTTTAGAGCTTTTAAAATACTTTATTACACTGAATGTGACCATAATAAATAATTTAAAAAATATTCTTGAGGTTTAACAACATTTTTTTATTGAGTAGGCCTATTTTGAGAATATATTAGGTAAAAAAAATATGTTTTTTTATGAATTTAAAAGTAGTAATAAAAATTATTAGAGCTTTAAAAATAGTTTTTACAGGAAATATGTCTGTTTAAGTATGTCGATTGTATTTATATTTATTCAAAAATTTATTTTAACAATAAAATTTCTGCGAAATAATGGTACATAACCATGTTAACGTATAGTTTAAACAGTTGCCATTTCTCAACACAAAATAAAACAAAAACAAGATCTTTACATTATTTACATTAACAAAATTTACACAAAACTGCAAAATAATAACGTACAGTAAAAATAAATACCACTTGAAAAAGCGTAAACAAAAGTTACAAGGCGCAAGATAAAAGATGAAGCTACTTGTATTTCTTGATCATGACTGGCAAACAGCTGTTTAACTTCAGAGAGATATAAAATATATTCAACAGCAAATATAATCTGTCACTGGTTTCTAAACTGTTTTAACAACATTGAAGTCTCATTAGACCGAAAACCACAGATTCTACACTTGTTTGGAACATAGAAATCATATTAAAACGTGTGTCGGAATGAGTCCGACAGTGGAGCGCAACGGCAAATTAGCGATGTCGGACTGAGTTCGCCTATGGAGCGCAAAAGGTTAATAAAAAAAATGTAACCTTTTGCTGCGTAACAATTACTTGTAATCTCATATTTTCAATTATATACTTTACTTTATTTATGTAATTACCAATTCAATTATACAAATTAATTATTCCCTTAATCACAACAAAAACAATCAAACATAACCCCAAAGTTGAAAATAGGTTATGTTATAGTCAGATCTGTGGTTGTCACAGCTGACTACCAAATCTCTGTTACGCAGATTGGTTTATTCATCTGTGTGCTTGGTTGCCAACTACTGGGTCTGTGCCTCTAGAAAGACGAAATCTGTGTTCTGTTCACAGATTTCCTCTCCCGGAAACCAAGACTGCGGCCGCAACCGACGCTATTTCATTTTCCATTAATACTACACTGACTCTAAATTTCTAACAAGGTTCATTTTACCATGAAGTACTTCTAGGAAGGGAAAGGACTCAAATTAACGAAACATAATAGTTGGCATTAAGTTTTTAATGCCCCATTTCTATTTTCAAACACACAAAACAAATAAAATAAAATTGGCAAACCATCGTTAATCTCAGTAATGCAAACACTCAAACATTCATTCTTATTATTATTACTAAATTTGAACATACAACAATTTTAAAATAATTAAAACCTTTTTGAATCCAGACTTAAATCTAATGATATTTTCTACTTACGTACTTTTTGGTTTATAGTGCACTCTAAAAAACTTACAACACATTAAAATGATTCTATATTGATTTTATCCCTTACTTAAATTTTCCCCTTTAAAGTTTATTATTCGTAAAAGTTTAGCCTCACTGAATTTACTTCACTTGGTTTTTTAAACATAGTTTACCTCAGAAACACTTGTTCACGTGGTTACCACTCCCGCCTGTCGGCCATTAATTTGTTTCAAGCCGGCACGCACCCTCTGAAAGTTACAAAGTCGAATTATATCGTTTTGTATCGTACGATTTTCGCCAACTAACACTTTTCTTTCGTAGCACTGTCTCTACTAACGTTTGAACATGATTTAATTGTATTCTGCCTTTGAATACCGAAAAATTATACTTGTGAAAACATTTCACCACCACCTCGCCAAACACGTCTGTTCACTCAGACCTTTCTGCAGCAAGTGAGAACGGAGCGTCTCTTCCGCCAACTACCTCATGCGCACGATGACGTCATGTCACGTGATCCGTTTCAACCAATGATGATCGTCTTGTTATTATAAATTGTATGTAACCGTTTTCTTTCGTAACCGTTCCGAGGCTAAAGTCTGTTTTATTTCACACTGCACCCGTTGTAGAGGCTATATTATGATGACGTATTCTCTTTATTTTTAAAAAAACATATCTAAGTTCTTTTTCTCTTTTACTTGTGATTTGTTACTTTTTAAATGCTTTTTTTATGAATGAAATATTATGAAATTAAACTTGTCTGCATTCCCCCTTTGAATTTCTATGTTTATTATTTTTTATAAAAATGTGATCTTTTTAACCCTAGAACTGGCATGGTTAAAGCTCAAATTGAAAAGCCCGTTTATAGCGCTTTGCAAGCATATTTTTAAAAATTCGCCAAAAATAGTAAATGAACCCCAATCCAAAAGTGTTCCATAGCTTTTTTGTAGAAGAAACTTCAAAGAATTCAAATATGCCACTAAAAATTAGTTTCTTTTGAAATTGTAAAAGTTGTTAGCTTAGAAAGCGAAAAATGTTCAGAAACGGAAGGAAAAAAAAGAACTTTATGCCCACATAAAAAATAGTAAAACATTTTTGTAATTTTTTTCAAAATACACAAAAGTTTTATAATTTAGTTCTAAATAGAAATATGTAAAAATATATTTCAATTTCACAAATTTTAGTTCAAAATAACATTTTGAACGTTTTTACTACATAACCTGCAAATCTTGACTAATTTCAAGTGACTAGCCTACGCCAAGATATTTTTTACCAAACAATGTTTTTTTTATACCAAAAATTCGAGAATGAAATGTAGAATCGAATAGCATTCTACCCAGTTTCAAATAACTTTACATTTTGTAATGAAAATTCAAAAACCTCAAATCGGCAATTTAACCTAAAACTTATTTTTATAGCCTATGTTATTTATAAACTTACCGTTTTATTACAACACCGTTATAAGCCTAATTTCACTCAAACACAATCTACACTTATTTATTTATAACTAAAACACAATATAACACTATTTTATAAACTGTAATAACCATAAAATAACACAAAACAAATGTCAACAAATGAAGTCAACTAGACGGGTGGCGTTCGATGAATTGTGTTCAGTTGTAAAGCTTTGTTATACCAACCTATGAGATCTAAATGTATAGAATTTTACATAGATAAAAACTGTGAAGTTTTCTGTTTATAACCATATATTGTACATTTTAGGGATATATCGAATAAGACTGTAAGAATCGATTCTAAACAGGCTTGCGTATTGGCCAAATATATATGACCAATTACAAGCTTTTACCGTATATCCTATAGAACAGCTGTTTTCAGAGTAACATGTAATTTGAAGACACAGTTTGAAACAGAATCGTCTGCTAAATTCAATGCTGTAATGATCTTCTTCATAAATAACTTCTGTGAGGAATTGCAGACCGTTGAAAATGAGACAAAGTCTTGACAGTATACGGCGTTCATTGACGCGTGAATCATAGGTGATTTAGGTACTACAATTTTGAAACAGTGATTACGTATGTAAATATGTGTTCTACAAAAAAGTTGTAAATACAAAAATTATAGTTTAATTCATTTCCTTTCCAATGGTGCCAGTTTTATTACGATTGGATAATTTTAAGTGGGTTAAATTAGCGATTATGCAAATTTTTGCAAATGTGTCAAGTTGTTGCGTTCTGCGCCTGAGAGAAGGCCATGCATGGCCTTCTGCCAGTTCCAGGGTTAAGATAGGCTAAATCATCCAAAATTTACATTACTACTCCCTTTACGTTGTACCCCTTTTTACCTAATTAAAACCCTGAAACTCACATATATTACAAACTGCGTAGAGAGATTGCCGCTAACTGATGGACAACAGGTAGGGACCGCTCCATTCCTCTTTGTTGTTGGCTTCCGTTATTCAGTACGTAGTGGGGTTTGCTATTTTTACTCCAGCCTGTCACAAATTCTTCGAACCCCTTTCACTTCCAAACCGTGCAAAGTGGTTTTAAATCGAACAACCATTTACAAGAAATTCAATGTATCTTTTTCTAAAGACTTCAATTTGTTCAAATAATCATCATTAAGTGGAATACGTTCCCCAAAATACTGTCAGCAACAAAAGTGTTAAACGGTCCCTTTAACCGGGAATGTTTTTAAAGGACAATGAGAGCACATTGTTTTGAATCGGTTAGATTTTTAGGTGAAATTTTGATTGTAATGTTTGTTTTGGACAAGTTTATTGAGCAGTAGATTTTTACACAATGTTTTTTGGGATGCGGAACCAACAGACAGTGTAGACCGGGTCTAAATCACTCAATAATTACAAAAACTGCCATTTTTAATGAGTGCAAATTTTCAAGATGATGGATGCCGGATTATCAAGGTCTTACTGTAATATAATATTCAAACAAATTTTATAAATTCAAAAACATTAGACAATAATGGTTTAAAACTGAAATTCTGGAGAACTTTTGCTTACAACAAAAAGCTACAAAACCTAAGTTGAACAACCTTTTTAATTATTTTTAAATGTCATCAAATGACCAATTGTGTTATTTACTGTAACATTCTAGTCAACACGAATATCCCTTTCTGACATAATTTAGATAAATGTATCTAAATAAGAACTTATGTAAAAAATATCTCTAACCTCTACCGAACTGATTCCCTGAGCAGAAACAAATTAAATTCAATTATAATTTATCCAAACATAATCTTCAACGAACTCAAAGACTTTTATTTCAATGAACTACTGTTTATTTATGTAAATTCCATGTATTTAGTGAACCATTTCCCTAACCTAAATTAAATGTTTGTGTATTACAAGTAGTGTTTTTCTTTCATTTCTATTAATTATAATTACTTTACAAATTTTG
This sequence comes from Philaenus spumarius, assembly GCA_018207615.1. Classification (NCBI taxonomy): domain Eukaryota; kingdom Metazoa; phylum Arthropoda; class Insecta; order Hemiptera; family Aphrophoridae; genus Philaenus; species Philaenus spumarius. Next base: position 380,503 of record JAGFPH010000080.1, read on the forward strand.
AAAATTATTATAAATAGCTTTCAAACGTGAGGCTAGAAATACATAGCTTGTAACTAACAGAGAAAATAAATATCAAAAATTTGATTATTATAATCTGGTGAAAATTAAAAAAGAAAAGAATTGTTAATGGGAGACCTGAGAAGAAAGGACCCATGTTTAAATATATGAAGGATCTGATCCATCCATACAAAGCAAGAATTAAATACTAAATATCATATAAAAAGAAACGTTAATTAGTGCTCTGGCAAGACAAAATTAATATTTTATGGATATTTGAAAAATAACTAAGAAAACGCAAGATAAATCTTGGTATACTAGCGAGATCAAACCAATTTCATTTCAATAACCACATTTGATTCAATAAACTGTTTCATATTAAAAATATAAACTTAAGTCTAAAAGGTATCAATCAAACAATTATTTATTTTGATCCTGGTTATAAAAAGTGATAGAGTGTAAAACAAAAATAAGACTTAATGCTACACACATTTAATTAGATTTCAATTTCATTTTATATCAAATATTTCACAAATTTAAAAGGTATAACTTATAATCTTTTAATAAGTTGGAACGTAAGACATTTTGTCTTGTCTTGAGGAAAACAGGCACCAGCCCCTCCCCAAATAAAGATTTACATATATAGATTAATATATTTTTGTTAATAATTCAAATAGGCTGACCAGAAAGATTTATTGAGAATTTAGTGTGGCCCAAGGTTAGTTGTGAAACTGAAAATATGTTTGTAAGGTTAAAGATATTATGAGATTTCATTCTCAATTTTATATTTCCTTTTTTTTTTTTTTTTGTTATTGGTGGATAATTTAAAAATCTTATCAAATTACAAAAGATAATAATTGTGATTAGAAGATCTTATGGACTTTATGGATTAAATCAAAAACTTTTGATTTATAAAATATTATATTCTTACTGTAGACATAAACAAAAAATAACAAATTTGAAGAAATAAATTAAATATTGATTTTTTTTTAGGTGATGTGTTAAATATAGTTATAAGAAAATAAGATCATCATTTGCATAATTTTAAAAAATTTTAAATTTTCAAATTAACTACAGAAAATTTAATTAAGAACTTAATGGAGAAACGTTACATTTCAGTATGTGATATAAACAGATGAACATCGTTATACAAGATGGTCGATGGTATAACAAGCTGATAAAATAGATGGGAACGGATGACAGTCACAGAGATTTAGAGATCTGTCATCAACCTTGACTCCAAACGCTATACAAGTAATTAAGAACTAATCTATAACTAATTATGGTACCTGTGAACCGGCATATGAAGTACTCTGGTTTATTACAACTTTATGAATTTTTCCGTATTTTCCAAAATATTCATGCTTTTTTAAAATCTGAAACAAAACATTACAACTGATTAAACAAGAAATTCAAACATTGTTTAATTGGTCAACATTGTTTGATTAGTAGACTACCACCGGACGGTAGCATTTGTGGTATTTCTGATCAATTCCACCCTTACATATTTCTTAGCTTAACCTTTGAGAAGTGACACTGATTTTAAAACACCAAAGGTGACACACGGAGGATCCCTCCAGGTTTTTAAATAACAGCAAAAATGGCGAAATAAATACAACAATGTATTTGTTATTCTTACACAAATTTATAAAACAATAAAAAGTAGTACAATTCCTGTATTTATGTTCGTATGTATTTATAAATGTATGTTCGTTTATAAAGTTTAAAAAAAGTTAAAAATATAGAATAAAAACCAATAGGTATAAAATGTATAATGTCTCTGTTGTTCTGGAGAAGCCCTTGATGTCCTTATTCTGAATCCATCACATCATCGTTTTCTTGCACACAATTCACACAACGTGCTGGAGCAGAATGTTCTTTGCAAATGAAAAACTTGCACTCGGCACATCTGGTTTTTGATGATCAGTTTTGCCTCCAAGTATAGGCATAGCACCTCCCTGATATGACGCCTTCTGCTGGTGGAGGACGAGCTTCGAATGGGACTTCTAAAGGCTCTCGCACACGCTTTTTGATCCAGGATGGTGTGCTTTTGACAGGAATTCTAGAGAGCATTTGATCTTTACACAAGTCTTTTGCTAAGGCTTTTAAAAACGCCTCCTCTTCATTCCTGGTTCCCCAACATTTTCTTTCAACACTATCAAACTGTTCACTCAAGTAATGTTGAGGAGAGAATAGAAGACAGTCATTGACCACCTATTGGATGTTCTTGATACAGAATACTGCTCCTTATACTTGTCAACAGTATCAACCCCTAGCTTGGTTGAATTGAAAAACAAGATTATCTCCGGTTTTCCATGAGTTTTTGAGTTTTGGTTGTTGTCAATGGCATCATCATCGTGCATTGATGATAGTAGTACCACCTGTTTGTTCTTCTTTGCCTTGTAAGACATCATTGTGCAGCTCTTTTTGAAGACAAACTGTGAACCTCCAACGGGTAGGTGTTTCAAGTTCACAAAGTTTGGAGGAATTTCCTTCTTGTTCTTTCTCAAGGTTCCAACTAGAGTAAGCTTGTGGTTTTGGAGTAGTTCTGCACAGAGTGGAATGGAACAAAACCAATTGTCGACTGTAACATTTCTTTTTGACACAGATACAGGCTGAATCATTCGCTCAACCACGCTTTTTGCCGAATTATCAATTTTGAATGGGCCTTCCGGTTGATTCTCAGCGTAAATTTCCAAATTGGAGGTGTAAAAAGATCTAGCGCAGCACATAGCAAATATTTTTACTCCGTATCTAGCTGGTTTAGATTTTATGTACATCCGATAGCCACAGTGACCTCGGAAGGCCTCCAGCATTTCATCTACTGCCACAAAGGCACTGACGTTGTAGTTGTTTTTACAGTTTTCAACAAACTGTTCAAACATGTCCCTGACCGGAGCCAACCTATCAATGAGTTTTCTATCTTCTCTTGTATTTATGTCGTCAAATCTTAAGGCTCTTAGCAGGAATTTAAATCGATACAAAGACATGACCAAGGGGAAAAATTCTATATCTAGGCCATCTCTTGACCAAACGTCCTCCAAGTTGAGGTGGGACATTTTCATGACCCCAAGCATGTACAATAGACCAAAAACCGCTTTTATTTCAGTTGAGTTTGTTGGTTTACTGTGTCTTTCTAGATTGTAACGATCTTTGTTCTTATTTATATATATATTGGTACTTGTGACAGTATCCTTGATCATTTCATCAGTAAAGAAGAGTTTAAATACCTCCAAAGGTGACTTGCAATTCTTTGCTGCAGGGTTGACGTAGCTAACACGAACTCTAACAACATTCCTTGCTCTCGTTTGTCCTTGGGTAGCCATTGGCTCTACATTCCACAGTATTTTACCATCTTTGCTTAAATAAGCAGATTTTCCATTTCTTCTCTTGACAATTACATTTCTCTGTAATCGTAAGTGTAGAGGAATTTCTTCAATGTCGTCAAAGTCATCAAAATCTGTAGAAATAAAAATATTTTCATCCTCTGCCTGTTGCAATTCTGGTTCAACTACATCTTCTCCTATTTCCTGAAAAATTCCGAAGCCATCATCATCGTCTTCACTATCATTATTTTCTTCATTACCACTCTCCTCTGCAAAAAGCTGCCTTACAAAATCATTGGACTGCGGTCTTCCACTTGAAGTATCTTCCTCTCGCTCAACACTCCACAAAAGTCTATTTATTTGGCGTTCCTCGTCAGAATCCATTGTATTTTATAATAAAAACTTAAACAGTTGAATAACACTTAAAACAACAACTAAAATTATAACTTACAAAAAAACACTACTTTAAATACACAATACAAAATTGAACATAAAAGCTGACACACGGAGGTAACGTCCGGGTTCTCTATACGCGAACGGTGACACAAGGAGTATTTGACCTTGCCCTCAAGCGATCTGCCGGCCGACTGACCCTACAAGGTTGGCGAGAGTTGAAAGTGGTGTGGGGGGAGTTCTAGGAAGGAGGGGCGAGAGGTACGTCAGTACTGGCGCGATCGGGCGAGTAGAACGGCAAACTATAAATAAATTACTTGACACCCGGAGAAAAACTCCGTGATGTCACCTCTCAAAGGATAAAATTGGTAAAGTTGTGCCTACTGTAACAATATCATCATATTAAATATAATATGTTTAATAAACTTTGAGCTGGACGAGTAGACGGAATTATTTTTCAGAATTATAACTAAATTTCTTACACACATGCGTTTATTAATCAAATGTATTTCACCGATACATCATTCATTACATTACACCATGAGACATTAGTGATATTTAAGGGGCAAATATCAAATTATATAAATTAAAGTGATAATAAAAATGACCCTTTTGAGGGGCGTGCCCAACTTTAAAAGTCCAACCAGGGGTTTTTTCTTTAATATATAAAATTATAAGAATCAAAATAGCACCAAGCTCAGGTGTGATGACAACGTGCAATTGAAGAAGCACAATACTGTATAAATGAAATATTTTCATAGTGTTAACAAAATAAAATTGATTTCAGAATGTAGTAGGCTACATTGATGGACAAACTAAACGTCAGAACTAGATAATAGGGAATTCAGTAAACAGTATAAAACTAAATTAAGTGGAACAAATAATTTGTATCCATCATGGACATTTAAATTTACCTCAAATACATAACCCAATCGTATTTTGAATAATTTACAACTTGTATTAATCTAAAACTGTAAATAAAAAGACATTATATTATAATGCTTACCTCTGCATCGGCTAACCTCATGGGCAATCCTACTACAAATACCAAATTCCGTTGTACAACGCGTACATTTGCTAAATGCTTACGATTTTCTGTTATTTTCTGTTTTCGTTGTTGATCTTTCAGCCTTTTTTCAGCTTTTAAACGGGCTACTTCTTCTTGTGATAAAGGCTTAAAATCTGCCGGATCCTCAGGGTAAGCTTTTCTGCAGGCTGGACACAATCCATTTTCGTCTGTTCGAATCCGATGCCAACAAAACCGACAAATCTAAAAACCAAAGGACAAAATTACAACTTATAACACATTCGGCTAATTATTTAAACTTGACAATATGTTTACAGAGGAATCTGTCATACTTTATAGGTGTATACTTCTCACAAAAACAAAATAATGAAAAAGATCATATTAACATAGGTTTTGAAATACTTTACTACTAGTTATAAGAAGCGAAAACTAACTCATTGATTTAAGACTTAAACAAAAAAATGAGGCCATATTACAATCCTTAAGGCATAAATATAGATACAAAATGGTGGTTTAATATGTAATTAGAGCTGCATATTTGATCTCAGAACTGAAGTTTCGGTAGTTTCCTAGAAATTGCAGAAAAACAACTTTGGGATATAACAACTTCGTTAAATTATTAATATAAAAATAACATTGTTTAGGAAAATTAATGTAAATAAAGTCTATCAAAGTTTATAAAACCATTTTTTATTATACACCCAGCGCAACCAATTATTAAATTGTGATGATTATGCTCAGCTTTTAAGATGTAGGGTTACGTACGAGGTGTAGCTGGAAAATAACGGGATTGGTTTTCTGTGAGACAAATGGCACGAACCTCAAGGTCAAACGCCATACTGCTGAGTAGCCTGATATCCCCCTCCACATTCCAGCCAGTTCGACGACACAAGCTTGCTCAATTGCACCACAGCCTTCGTTCGTGTCACACCGTTTATCTGCCGTTCGTCGGAAAAATGGTAGGCGTTTTAATTGAGCAACATGTCTACGTTAAATTTTTAGTGAAACTCGGTAAATCCGCAATAGAGACCTATTCTCTCTTACAACAAAAGTATGGGGATAAATGTATATCACGTACAAGGGTTTTTGAGTGGCATAAACTTTTCAAAGAATGGCGAGAAGATGATCCACGCCCAGGACGTCCTTCAACTTCGAAAACAGATGAAAACATTGAGAAAATAGGCAATCTCATCCGTCAAGATCGCCGTTTTGAGTATCCGTGCAGTTACCGAGACTGTAGGAATCGACAAAGAATCAGTTCGACAAATATTTCATGAACATTCCAACATGAGGAAAGTGTGTTCCAAAATATTGCCCAAAATCCTCACACCTGAACAAAAGGACTCATGGATTGAAAATTTGTTCTGACATCTTGAAAAACATCAAGAAAGATCCTAAACTGATGGAAAGAGTAATCATGGTTTTTACCTATGATCCAGAAACTAAGCGCCAATCAATGCATTGAAAAAGTCAGCAATCACCAAGACTGAAGAAGCTCGAATGTCCAAATCAAAATTCAAGGCCGTGATGATTATTTTTTCGACATCCATGGAATTCTATATGTAAATTGGGTTACTGAAGGTCAAACAGTGAATAAAGAATATTATGTTGAGGTTCTAGCAACTCTCCGTGAGTGAGTAAGAAGAACAAGTTGTGGATTCTTCATCAGGACAATGCCCCAGCCCACCACTGCAATGAATGTTAAGTCATTTTTGGCCAAGCATGGAATCCCTGTGTTTGAATATCCACCCTACTAACCCAAACCTAGCTCCGTGTGCCTTTTTTATGTTTCCGAAAGTGAAGTAAGCTTTGATACAGTAGAAGCTGTGAAGGAAAAAGTGAGACCATGAACCTTTTTTCAGAAAATGATTTAAACCACTGTTTTGAATAGTGGAAAATTCTAATGGAAAGGTGTGGGATAGTGGAGGGGAGTATATTGAAGAGGATAAAGTAAAAGTTGTAAAGGAAAAATAATAAAAAGAGTTACACCAAAAATCTAACTTTTTCTAGCCGTACCTCGTATATTAAAATAATTATACAAATTAATTAAACTGTACAATAACTTATCTCTTTAACATCCACAGGCCGATAAATTAAAAGTAATTACAGAACCATCAGAAAGCAGAAATATTTGCTCAATGGATAAATCAGCTTGATATACTTTTGTTAATTATTTACACATTGATTACTTATTGTAATTACAATCTTCTTGTGTAATTATAATGAAGAAACATTAATTTCATAAACATAAAAAAAGAAGTGGTAAGATTTGGTATTTTCAATTATTTAATGTAATTTATTTAGAAAAGTAGGATAAATGTATTAATTTATAACCTGGCCCATTGAAAAAACCTAGAAAAACTTCAATAATAAACATTAATTGAAATAAATCTGTTTTAAATACGAGGGCTGTCCAGAAAGTAACAAACGTTTTGAAATAAAAAATAAACAAAGTGAAAAAAACAATGTTTATTATATACATTTTGAAGTTAAATTCTTGGGCTATTTTTCTACATAATCGCGGTTTAAATTAAGGCATTTATCATAATGTGGTACAAGCTTTTCAATACCCTCTCTGTAGAAATATGAGATCAACCACGATATCCTACGAGTTCAACAACTGGTTTACACCGGCATGCAAGTTCAGCTTCAGTGTCAAAGCGTTGCGTAGCAAGCCACGTCTTCATCGCTGGGAACAGGTGGTAGTCGATCGGCGCCGAATCCGGGCTGTGCGGCGGATGATTGAAAACTTTCCATCCAAAACCATCCAAGAACTCTTGGGTACGATTGGTCGTGTGTGAAACAACAAAACTTGCTTGCTGAGTTTTTCTCGACGCTTGTTTTGTATCGCGCGTCTTAATTTTCTGAGTGTTTCGCAATACCTCTCTTGAGTTGATTGTTTTTCCTAACCTACCACTGCAATCCTAATCGTGAACATTGGTTCGGCCATTTTTAAAATCAATGCACCACTGCCTCACTCTGATTACAGTCATTATTCCTTGACTGTACGCATCACAAATCTGGTGATAAATTTCAATTGGTTTGTGATCTTGCCAACAAAAACCTTATCGCAGCTCTCACTTTACACTTTTCTATTGCACCGCTCATTTTAACACTCCACTGTATACAAAGTATGATACGTACGATGCGCAAGCTACTGCGGCTGGCTGCGTACAGGAGTGTAAGAACATTCTGATGCCAAGATGGTGGCGCTAGCCCCGCCCAAGCCGCGCCAGGCCAAAACGTCTGTTACTTTCTGGACAGCCCTTGTATCTAGTTTATATTATCTTAATATTAGTAACTTTATAGACAAACTAACCTGATAACCACAAGTGCAAGGGAAAAAATTTAGATCATCAACTTCTAAGGGCTCCATACACAATGGGCACTCGACTTGTTCTTCCCCACTCTGGTTTAGCACAGACATGACCTACAACAGAAGAAACAAATCATATACAGGTCTAATTACACAATATAATTTGTAATTATTGCAACCAATTTTATAGTATTTATCTTAACTCTTTGCGTGCAGAGATAGGATTAAGGAACATAAGCGACTAATCGAGTTCTGGGTCAACCGAGGTAGAAAAAAAATAAAAAAAGGTCGGTTTGCGCTAGACGCATGCGTTAAAGTAACCGCGCAAAGTGAAATCCGCTTATAGCGCCAAATCTACTGTACTGTACTTATATTAGTCACATAATGTTTCGTCAAAAATGGTTCCGGTAAATAAAAATCTCAGTTTTGAACCATTATTAAATACTTTACTGTACAATTCAGTAATTCCAATGCCTTGCTAATCATTAATAGGATTAGGATTTTTTACGTTTTAAGGTATTTTGACAGTACAAGTACTGTTTATCAAGAGAATAATAGATTTTCTAAATAAATAACATAATTCATTTATTTAAAAGTAGTGAAGTAAATACAATCAAACAAATGAATAAACAATAATATTAACCGGGTAGACAGACGAGATTATTGTTTACGCGATGGTGATGTTATCATTCCTTATCTTGCACCTGCTTCTATCCGATCTTCTGTTGTGTCTAACTTCTACCCTACCCGGCTTACCCACTCTCACACATCTTCTTTAGTTTTTGTGAATACAGTACTTTAGTGTGATTCAGTATCATGTAAACCCTCGCTCTTAAAACGTTGCGTGTGTCATACTGCATATCGTTTGTTTAGTTTTCAAGCGAATGAGTTCCGTTAAACAGAAAGCACTTATGGACTTCTTTGAGTAATAATTTTTTATCTGGAACATATACTGTAGTCTATGTATGTCTTTTGTATTTTATTTTTATTTGGACTTTAGTTTATCATTTGATAATACAGTAGATGCCTTTTTCACATCTTTGACCACGTTTTCATTGATTTCACCACTTAACCATACGTTTTTTGACAGAGCCCGTGCTATACGAGTTTTGGCTTATCCGAGGTACCCTCGGTTCACATTACCTTGGATAACCGGAGCTCTACTGTATTACATACTGTATTACAATCAATTCAAGGTCCTCAGTCAGAAAAATGTAAACAAACCCACCATGGGAGAGCTGCTTTTTCAAGTTTTTCATTTGCAGTCTGTTTCACCCATTGAGTTGTTTTGTGCCATTTTCCACCAAACATGTATAAAAACCACAGCAATTTTTATGAATCTGTTATACTGGCAAAATTTAAATAAAAATGGTTCAGCCATGATTATACATAAAAAACAAAACTTTCAAATTGAAATGCCACATTCGGAACTTATTTTTTTCAAGTTCCTAAGCGTGAACAGGATGCAAGAATATATGAAATACGGTAATGGTTACTATGAAAGCCTGTAGATGTTTACATACTAATTAAATATCTCAAGATTAAACAATTCATAGATAAATTAATCTCGTAGAACATCCTATGATATTTATATATTAAAGGGCTATAAACTTCAGAGTTGTGTCAAAGGCATTATAGGAAACCTGCTAGGGTACTGGACAGGGATCATTTGGATGAACTAAAGATAAAAAAAAGCGTCTGGTCAAGGTTTAAATTTGTTATAACTAATGTGCTATAGCCTACCCTATTATTTTTTTAATCTATATATTAATAGGCAAGCACAAAACTTGTCGTCCTTTTTTCTCAGCTTGTGTGCATCGTAGGAGAAATTTGTGCATACCGTTAGAAAGGTAGTGTCCTGTAGATGAGCAGAATCCCATTATAATTTACATCGGTCCTCAGGGATACACCCCAGTGGCCCTCAAAGTTTCAATGTTAATCTTATGGAATGTCAATCTTAAGGAAGAAGAAGAAAGATTTCTTTTGATTTTATCAGGGGCACAAAAAACAGCTGTTCGTATGAAAAGCTTAAAACAGCTGATTTTGATCAACAGCTAATTTTGATCAACAACTGATTTGGATCAAAAACTGAATATAATTTTAGGTTAGGTAAATCAAGCAATAGCAATAGCGAAGCATTGCCGGATCCACTAGTCTTAATTAATTCTTGTTATATTTATTGAATGTGAGGAGAACATTAGTATAAATTTAAACAGAAACAATAGAATATTCCTATTGTTTAACTGCCTTCAGTCCTTTAATTCATTGATTTAAAAAATCTAAGGATAAATTATCAGTCTCTGTTTTGTTTGTCTAGTTCTAAGCACTAAATATTCGTTTTACATTTAAATCAAAAGTTATAAAAGCTTATTATTTTATATCTAAATGAAATTTACTTCAAGTATTTAACAAACAATAAAACTATGTAGCCTACAATTGGTAGAGGAGGCTAACAACTAAATTTGCATGTTGCAAAAATTACACAATTCGCCCTGATTAACCAAAGGATTTACCATTTTTGAGCATTTTGACATTAAGTGTTCTTTGATTAGTCATAGAGCGTGTACGAATGATGTTTTGGTTTGTAAATTGACTTTGTCAAAACCACAATCGCCCACCCACGTATCGATTGATTAAAGTGTGAAACCAGTTCAGGCCATCATTTTAGAGAAGTCTGTGTGTTTGACAAGAAATCTCAAACCATGCGAAAAACTTATTTTTTTAAAATGCAGTTAATGTTTTCCCATACATGTGGTTTAATTTCAATTTGTCACAATAAATCCGAAGAATTATACGTCAAAACAGAACTTTAAGGATTAAGAATTGTTTAAACTTAATAGTCGTGGATGTTCTAAGTGTAGAGCATATTTTTCATAGTGTGCAAAGGGTTAAGGAAAACTTGAACATTAATAAGTGTACGCTATTATTATTGCATCAGGCTGCTTATTGATTTCTTTCAAAATGTAGGCTGTATATTTCATCATATTTTGAATTGAAAAGACAAGAACACCAAACACACCAAATTGTAAAACAATTTTCTTATCTGACTAATTATTTCAAGTTTAATTAGCGGCTGTTTTAAATATGAATTATGGTTTCAGTTGGGCAAAATAACAGCCCTAAAACATGAGTAAGTGGGTCATAACATCTAACAACAGAGCTTTCAGAAACACTTTATAAAACTTTTAGCAAAAGACAAAATTAAAAATATCTTTGCAGAACTAAGCCTTAAATTTTTTATTTTTTTGTTTACTTATAGATACAAGGCGAAAAGCACCAATGAACTATCTTTTACCTGAAAATCAATTTTGTAGTACCAAAATTACAAAAACAACTATGGTCTTTATCTGGGACTTATACCAAGGACCAAAGGCTGAATATAATAAAATAATTGTAACGCTAACATATTAATTAAAAAATTGTTCCTTTGTACAAATATAACCTAAAATATATAAAATGTATTTACTTTTTGTCTGATATCAAAATTAGATCAGTTAAGATTATCTTCTAATAATATTTTCAGATATAATACTCAAGTATTATTAATAATAATAACAGTGCTTTATTAGATAAATGAAAATATCCTTAACTTTTTAATTACAGTGATAGGCAATGGTCTTTAACGACTGTCTGCCAGGTTGGTAACATTTAAAAAAAATATTTTTTAATCTATAAACTATAATATTATACATTTTTATAATTTTATAAACTATATATATATGTAAAGTTATAAATGATGTTATATTACATACAATGTCATGAGTTAATACATTCACTAATACAATCATACATACAAATTTACATTCATACGTGAAGAAATACTAGACTCTCAGGCAACTAAAATATACATTATATTTATTAAAAAAAATTAATAAATAAATAAATTTACCCAGATGTATGATTAGTAATTAAATTCTCGTATAGTCACCCCCCTATATTGCTTTGCTTGTTGGACATTTTTCGCAAGACTTGCCCAATCCCTTCTATTTAGATATTCCACAAATTCATCTCTGGACAATAAAAAATGTCCGAAGCAACGTCTTCGAATTACCTTTAATATAGGACAGCATGCAAAGAAAAGGAAACGTCCTCTTTTTCATTCAAATTGCACAAAGAGCAATCGAAATTACCTCCCTCTGCCCATATCCTGTTGTTTTAAGTATATTGTTGAAATATTAAAAAAACCGTTTACATACTATCACCATCACCTAAATATAATGTTTTGTAAATAGGATGACAACGACTGCTCATCGCAGCAAACAAACTATCTGTGTTACTGTGACAACGAATAACTTAGACTACAGCAAACATCTGACCCATCCACTTCCCTCAAGTATTTATTATACTCAAGTAAGCTAAAATAAAATAATTTAATGAACGAAAAGATAAATAGACAAAAATTAAAATCTGCATCTTAAGCTACAGTGCAACTTCAAATTTAGAAATAACAGTTAGTTAGTCAAAGCTTAGTATCATTAAACTTTTAGAACAATTCATATGTTTGCTAACAATAAACTAAAAATCTAGCATTGTAGAGAATGTCCATTAAATTTAGATGATAAATGATGTCCATAACATAATCAACTATTGTACAATAAACCAAATTGTTTAGAACTAAACCACAAAAGGTCCTGCTGGTATCTACCTTTTCCCATTTCAACCATATTGATTCAGTTGCTTGGCATTTGTCCCTTTCTCACTACCTTATCTTATTATATTGATTCATTAAACATTTATAAAGCCTTTTCCATCAACTAGTAGTGTTTTAGATAAAACAACAAATATTGTATGAGTTTAACATCGCATTAAAGAGTAACAATATTGTCATTTTACTGAACCAAACACTTCAAGAGGAAATTATACTTTAGTGGTGAGGAATTAGCAAAGGGGATGGTTTCCAATCACATTATTAGGCCTAGATATAGTTTTCCCGTAAAATATATGAATGGCCAACTCTACACCATTGGTTTTTTTTCACAAATTTTATCTACAATACTTTTTTTTTGGGAATGAGTTTTTTAGCAACATTTTGAAAATTGCACAATTCTAAAAATAGCATTAATACCTTTAAATAAAACTCTTTCAAACAATACCTTATAGAACAGTATTATACAACTTTTTTTCCAGCACCATACTTTGGTGCCCCAAAATTCATGGTAAAATATTTGTTCAGTTCTCATTAGTGGAATATATGTGGAGTAGCATGCTTTTTAACTACGTAAAATATAATTTTGAATACTTAATCCGTTCAACATCCCCAATCTTAGCTTATTGAAAGAGTCAAAATAACATAGTGTTCTCTAGATGAGCTGATTGATAGAAAAAGATTTAAAACTATGAAGATATAATACTCCCCTTCTTATATGTGGACCTACAACCCTACAATAGAAAAGGTTTACATCGATATATATAAAATCCAATGTATGTCTGCCTGTCTTCTATTTGTCCTTTGCTTTGTTCGTCCATCCGATTGCTTTGCAATTTTGCATAGTAACACAGGTTAACCCTGGGAAGGTTTTAGGCCATTTACCACTGGACTTCAAAGTTTCAATGTTAATCTTATGGAAGAAAGATTTCTTTTGATTTTATCAGGGGCACAAAAACAGCTGTTTATATAAAAAGCATAGCAACACGTCATGTGTGTTTACATTCATTACCATACCAAATTTGAAGAGTATAAGCTTTTTGAGGTTACATTGACAAACTAAAAACAAACGCAAACAAAAATCAACGAAAAATGCTTACTATATTTTAATTCAATACAAACATTGGTTGTTACATACCTATTATATATAAAACAGCTGATTTGGATCAAAAACTGAACATAATTTTAGGTTAGGAATACAATGAACCAAAACACCAATTGGGCTAATTATTAGAATCAGATTTTTTACAATTCTTCACAACTACCAGTTTTTTTTAGATTAGGTAAAGCAAACAAAAGGTTTACTGTATTATCTATAAAGGTTTACAAACTATAAATCTAAATTTGTATAGTATATTTCTTAAGTGGCATAAAAACCATTTTGCAATTTGATTACTTAAATCAAAGTAATAACTTTACTACCCTTTAAACTAAATCAAGCATTAGCGAAGCATTGCTGGGTCCTCTAGTATTTTTCTATAATAAAGTACTGTGTAAAAGAAACATTACATTTATAAAGGTCATTGTCCTTCAATATTAGACTATAAATATTTGAACAAATTCCAACTATCAAAAACCGATTGACATAATATTACGTTAACAGAATTTTAGATTGCTTTGTACTCAATCAGACTAATGTATTTGAAATAATCAATTTGAATATAGCTCTTATAAATAAGTAATTTTATGGCATAAGAAACAAATAAACAATTTAATAATAATAATCAATAAAGCATTTAACAATAGAAAAGAAGCCTTTTATTTTACTTGTGGTAAATGACTTCAAATTAGCATATTTACATCCATGACGATTTTTTATAGATATCGTACCTTATTGTTATTGAAACAATAAAGAGATATATAAGTCTACATTAGGCTATATTTATATTATTAATACAGTTATCAAAAAAATTGAAAAAAAAAATAATATGTAAGAATTACTACTGGTAGGGAAACAAAATATATGAGAATAGTCTATTTTAAATTATTAAATGCAGATGCCTCTGTTGTTTGAAGTCAGATTTTTTTTAAACTTGGTTTTATAATCAACTTTAAATAACTTTTACAATCCTTGTAAATTATTTTATGATTATAACAAATGTTCTTCATGAAATTTGGTACTGAAGTTGGAAGGCCCTAAACAACAGATGCGTTGAAATTTTTGTAAATTTCTGATACTTGTAATAATGTTGTAATTGCATTCGCTTTAAACAATTTCATCATTGTAAGCCACTAAATGATTTTATACTTCTTGTGCCAAAAGGCTCTTTAGGAGCATAATCTGTTCGAGTCAATTAGGAAATGTGTCATAATTAATCACACAAAAGATTCTGAATGTTATAAAACATAACCTTAATCTTACGCCTCAGGCTAACTATTTCTGCATTCAAAATTTCTTTGAGAGGCATAATTAATTATCAAAATAATTACACTAACTGAACTACCCTGATACAGTAGACTCTCATAAATCAGGATCTCAAAAATCCGGACCGCTAACCGGGAATATATTTTGTTTTTTAATAAAAAATCGGTAAAACCCACGCGATAGCATAAATGATATGTATTTTGTACCTTCAGGCGCTCCAACAAAATTGACATCGTTTATGATTCACAAGGATGTCGATGTGTTAGTAGTACGTTCTTTTTTTTAGTTTGCTGCAATAAATCTCTAGGATTAAATTTTCATTCCTTATGTTTTATAAATAAATTTCCAACTAGTAGTGTTGTTTTCTCTACATAGGCCCTACTGTGTTTCTTATGTTTATTTAAAGTGTTAGGTACAGTACGGTAATGTAGATTCTTTTTTATTAAAAACGTTCAATACTGTTCACAAACTTAATTTTTTCATTTCTGTGTTTTACTTAATTGCAGTCCAATACTGATTATGTACATTACAGTACCATAAGTTGATGGGTCAGAGTGTTAAAGTATCGGAACAGTGCGGCAGCGATAGTATGTACGGCTTTCCATCGCTCTTATCGGCTGCATGGACGACTTATGCCAGATTCCAGGAAATCCGGATTTTTCAGAAACCGGATCGGCCATCCGCCCTATTAGTCCGGATTTTTTAGAGTGTACTGTACAAACAAATTTTTCAGTAAAATGTCTAAATCTAATGGGATTCAGGTACTCTCACGCACAACTATAATTTGTGACACTTTGTTTAGAAGATAATGATACTACCAATATTTTAATCCTTTCAGTTTAATATTTGTGCATATAGTTCCTATGCATTCTAACAGATGGCGTTGGCGTTCACTTAGTTGTATAAAGCAATCTTTCAGCTCTAAACCTATGTAAAAATCATCTTTAATGGATAGAAAATAGCCGAAATACTATCGATTTAGTGAACAGCTGTTTCGGCCTAGCAGATGCAAGTTCTAGCGCAGTTGAGTTGAAACATTGTTACTGTTGTGTTTATTAGAATGTTTATTGTATTTGTATACATTTTAGGACAGTACTAGACTTGTGTTTTTTGGTACTGTGTTTTATTTTAACTAACTTTTTTTGTTCATTTAGTTTAATATGTTCATAATTCGTTTTTCTTTAGTGATATTTACTGCAGGCTAGGCCTAGCTAACCTACAAACTTTGTTTGTTTACTATTAACTTTTTAGGCCTAGAATGTTTACTTCAGTTCTTTGTTTTACTTAAAACGTCTTTGAATTTATTTATAAATTAAAGATAAAAATGGTAGTGACTGGATATTTATTTTTAATTAGTAAGTGTAAATAGTTATTATTCTTTACCAATTGTGTTTATTGTAAAAAAAGGTGTGTGACATAAACTTTGTTTTCTGTTTATGTATTTTTTGGTGGATTTTTATGATTTTTTCTAATAATGTATAAAATATATTCTTTTTCAATAATTATTATGCTTTAATATGATAGTAAATGATTCAAATAGTATGCCACTCCAAACTCGGTTTTTAACAAAATTTTAGTTTTAAAACCAGCTGTTTGTGAATTTTTTAAAATTTGTATAATAAAAGTTGACCAGTTCCAATTTGATAATCAGCATCAGTATAGTCTTTTTTAGATGAGTTAAAAAATTTATTAGTATAACATGAATAGTTTATAAGTTATGAAATGTTATTTAAAAGCACTACAAAAATGCAAAAACGGCTTGGCACTTTTAGACGAATCTTGCATATTATTTGGCCTGGCATTAAAAGGGTTAAATTCTTTTAAGCTGTAATTCAGTGGTTTCCTTGATTTTATTTGTACTAAAACTATGATATGCTTATCACAGCTATTATAAATATTATGTTTACTTTCTTTTTTATTGATATTTCCCTGAAAGATTGTCACAAACATGAAAACTTTTATCTTCACAGTCTGTAGCCTACCTCCTCAAATTAGAATGAATTATGGTTTCCACGAATCATCAATACTACTATGGTTTATTGCATGCCTCCTATAAAACTGTATCTCTCATATTTTATTTTAGTTGTCTGAATTACCAGTAGGCCTACTTGTTAAATAATAAACGGTACCAGGAATTGGCACATACTTTCTCACAAACACATTTAAATTACTAAACAGATTCACTGTGACTTGTAGGGTGGGGTAGGAGTGTTTTTTTATTAAAGTTGGAGATTAACTAATAAATATTATTATTATTATTATTATCTAGAGAGAAAACTATTCGATCGATTTCGAAAAAAATTTGCACCAAACACGTCAATTAGGTCTTTATAGATGCACGTAAAAAGGTTTTGAAATTTTTTTTAAACCAACCCGCTTTATGGCAAAAAAACCCCCAAATATCAGTTATTATTATTATTATTATTAGCTAAACGAGAATTTTTAGAAAGATGCGGGTTTTTTTATATGGTAGGGCACATTAAAGGCTACAAATAAGCCAAATTTTATCAAAGTCGTTAGAGCTGTTTTTTTATAAAAAAATAATAACTGATTTTTGGGGGGTTTTTTGGACAAAAAGGGGGTTGTTTTTCAAAAATTTTCAAAACCTTTTTTCGTGCATCTATACAGGCCTACTGGACATGTCTGGTGCAAATTTGGTTGAAATCGATCGAATAGTTTTCTCTCTAGCTTTGTATACTTTTATTAAAGTAGGTGATTAACTAATAAATATTATTATAAGCTAGAGAGAAAACTATTCGATCGATTTCGAACAAATTTGCACCAAGCACGTCAATTAGGTCTTTATAGATGGACGTAAAAAGGTTTTGAAAAACAACCCCCTTTATGGCCAAAAAACCCCCAAAAATCAGTTATTATTATTATTAGCTAAACGAGAATTTTTAGAAAGATGCGGGTTTTTGTATATGGTAGGGCACATTAAAAGCTACAAATAAGCCAAATTTTATCAAAATCGTTAGAGCCGTTTTTTTATAAAAAAAAAATAACTGATTTTTTGGGAGTTTTTTGGCCAAAAAGGGGGTTGTTTTTCAAAATTGTTCAAAACCCTTTTTCGTGCATCTATACAGGCGTACTGGACATGTCTTGTGCAAATTTGGTTGAAATCGATCAAATAGTTTTCTCTCTAGCTTTGTATACATACAGACAGACATTTTGTAAAAACCAATTTTTTGGACTCAGGGGGTCCCAAAACGGATATTTCCACAAAAATCTCAACATCGATTTTTTTTGTGATCACTATACTTTCTCTATACTATAGTATAGCGAGAAAGTAAAAATTTACAGTAGAACTCCAATTATCCGAACTCCGACTATACGAATCGCTTTCAGAATTTCAGAGAGAAAAAAATTAAGACGGAAACATACTGTGATTTGCAAAATAATGATTCTATCTATGCACGCTATTGTCCTTTCCTCCGCAAAGCTAGTGTAGGCGCCAGGTGTCAAACGGATGAGTAGTCAACCACCAGCAAGCAATGACTTTCATAGTATGGTACATACTGCACATACGCTTAACATGTAAAAGTGTTGCCTTTTCATTTAATTAATTCAAGGCACTTTTTATTTCAAAACTAAGGGAAACTCCTGCCTGCTCCGCACTCCAACCCTGTTGGAACTTTCTATATAGGCCTACACATAATCATGTTATATTTTATTTTAATAATAAAGGTGTAGGATTAATAATAACCCCAAAGCTAAGATAGTAAATAATGTAAAATGTTCAAATCAGATTATTTCGTATATTTTGTAACAGCAGTTATAATAAAGGTCAAAAGAACCGGCAAGGCTCTGGTCTACACTTTAATAAAAACCTACCTAAAAGTTAAAAATACAAATAGTTGCTTCAAAGTTTGAAAACAGGTGTTAATAGAAATATTAGAGCAAACAGCCGTTTTATCTGTTATTTTATTCAATTGGTTGCTATGGTAATGAATGTAAATACATTCAAGAAATAATATGACGGTTCATCAATCTAGTATAAACTAAGAATTTTTTCGACTAAATGTACAAATATTGAAATAAAAAAGTTTTTATCAAAATGAATTATAGCCTGTGTTATTCAGGGATAGTGTAGCTTTTTATTAATAAAACTATTTTTTTTAATCGGTTCAGTAGTTCCAGAGATTACCTCCTACATATACAAACAAACAAAAAATGTTTACCTTTTTATATTAGTATAGATCCAGTAGTTTTTTCTCCTATTTTCAACATAAATACAGTAATTAATTCAAATAGACCCTTTTTTCAGAAAAAATCCAACTATCCGAATGGGGTCTGATTGGTCTGAATAGTTACAATTGGAGTTCTCCCTAATGTATTTGGAACAGAGATTGAAACTAACAGAACTACTTTTGTTGCACCATATTGTAACTGATTGGATCAGGTGAGGTTTTCTTTTCTTACTTATTAGGGAACAAAAAGATTATTATACAAGGTAAAGCATGCTCACGGTAATACGTCCATTATTTTTCACAACTTTTTCTCAAATATTGTTCCTTTTAGTACTGATTTCATCTTGGAACCGAAAAAAAAAGTCGCAAGGGGCAAGGCCAGGTGAATAAGGTGGATTTTCAACACAGTGATCCTATGCTCAGTCAAAAATGTCTTGACAGACAGTGCAGTATGGGCCAGAGCATTGTCCTGAATGAATCCATGACTTGTTTTTTCCACAACTCGGGTCGCTTTCTTCTTAATCAGTTACAGAGAGTAGTTAGGACCTCAAAGTTAGTATTGCTGATTCACAGTTTGACCTTCAACCAATTTACGCACACAAACCCAAGGATGTCAAAAAAAAAACAAAAAAAAAACAATCATCATCATTGCTATGAATTTTGATTTGATCATTCAAGCTTTCTTCTATCTCGGTGAACTTGGGACTCTTTCAATACAATGACTGGCAGTTTCCGGATCACAAGTAAAAAACCACAATTCATCAAATGTTATCCTTTTCCCAAGCGTTTAGGATCTTTGTAAAGGTTTTCAAAGTGTCTGCCCAAATGTCATTTGAGTTCCTTTTGTTCAGGTGCGAGATTCTTGGACACCATTTTTGAACACTCTTTCCTAATGCTATATTGATCATTAAAATCTGCCGAACAGAATTTTTCTCAATTCTTATATCAGCAACTGTGCAAATACTCTGACAGTCTTTCGGGTCAAACTACTGATTTTTCAATGTTTTCGTCTGTTGTTGATGTGGAAGGTTATCCTGGGCGTGGGTTAATCTTCTCTTGTCAAAATTTGAACTGTTTAAACCACTCAAAAACCTGAGTGTGATAAATATACACGTATCACCATATATTTGTTCTAACAAAAAATGAGATTTATGTTAGACTTTCCGAGTTTTACAAGAAATTTCAAAAATCTTCTGAAGATTTTTTTAGTGCTTTCGAGTTATGGCATTTTTTTCTTAAATGTTTTAGGAAGCTTTGTGATCTATATCAGCAGTGTGCTTGTTAGTATTGGAAAGTCTAACACAGTTGTGCTGGTATAAGGAAGCACAGTAGCTCAGTTTACAAGGGGACTATGTCATAAGAAAGGTTTTGCCTGTTCGAATCCAACCATTGTCGTTGGCCATTTACATAAATGAATCCACTCTTAATCTTCAATATTTTAACTTGTATAAAGTAAAGACATAGGCTATGCATATATTTAATATTAGTAGTTGCCTATTATTGATTTTCTTTGTTACAATTTTGTCATTAACGTATTAATATACTGTGTATGGATTTAATTGCTAAAGAAACATAATGTTGTGTTACGTTAACCCTTTTAGGACCAAGCATTTTTCAGGGGATGTGTACAAAATGTAAACTGATTTTGGGCGAGAGGTTTTAAAAACTGCACACTATAAAAATAGACATATTTGGCAAGCATTTTTTTTAAAGTTACAAAATGTTTATTTATAAATATTTTTTTGAACTTTTTTTATTGAGGTTAAATAAAAATGGACTTTTTAATAGGCTAATAATTAAACATATAAGCTGAAATAATTTAATATTTTTATTTTAAAACGCTAAAATTGGGGGGAGGAATCATAAATTGTGTACTACTTGTGTATTAAAATTTTCCTATTCTCAAAACAAACAAATATTTTACTGTGGGAAACTTGAGTTTTTTATCATTTTTATTGTTTCCTATTAATCCTGAAAATTGCATTAAGATAAGTAGACTACTGAAACAAAAAATGTTTAGGCCTAGACAGATGATCGACACAGATGCGAAGAACATTGACACAGTTTGTTAATTTATTATTAACAAATTAATTAATTTACATCTGTTTTAATAATTAGCCTATTACTACTATATTTATTATAAATGACATTATTAGTCTTCAATAATTATAATTTCATTACTTTTATTTATTTAATTATGGTGAAATTAAATTTTTCACAAATGATGAAATATCGTCAAATGGTCTTTTAAGCATTGAAATAATTTGACTAACGAAATATCGTCAAATTATTTCAATGCGTAAAAGACCATTTGACGATATTTCGTCAGATGGTCTTTTCCGCGTATTTTAAAACTGACGAAATATCGTCAGATGGTCCCAAAAGGGTTAATTTCATTATGTTTTGGAATGTATCAAACACTAGAGGGCTAAATATCAGAGAATGTCCTCTGACCTACAATGACAACCTAAAAACAAAAAACCTGAACCTAAACTAACTTGAAATTACCAGTTACATTATGCCTATACATATATACCAGTTAATATTGATTAATACCACTACTTACCTTATCTAAAAAAAAGAAAGTAGGTTAGAAGGGTAATTTTGTAAAACCTAGATTGATGTTATAGCTGACTTTCTACCATAAGGACAAATAAATAATATAATTATTCAATAAGAAATTCCTTTGCTCTTGAGAATGCACCTTTAATTTCACAGAAGTTATTACTCTTTTAAAATGACTATGTTTATACAAAAGTAAAACGAAAATTGGGCGAAATGAGGGCCAAAATTTTAGAATACCACTACTTCTTCTATCAAGGCTGCGTTAAAACCTAAAAAAAGACCCTACACCTAAACAAATTTACAGTCTCCAGTCACAGTGTTTCCAGTTTATAAACGCATACATAGGCCTATATAAATTGGTAGCAATTCTTAATTTCCTAAAAAAAAGTCTTCGTAGTATTCAACAAGTAGTAGTATTCTGAAAGTTTACCAAATAAAGTATGTGCCCTCTAACCTACTTTCATTTTATTAGGAAAGTTAAATAGTGATACCAAGGTTGGTATATACGTTTACAAACTGGAAACATATTAAGGTTAGTAAGTTTGTTTAGGTTCAGGTTTAGTTATTTTTAGGTTAGATTGTAGGATAGAGGTCATACAGTAATTTAGCCGAAAACTGTGTCCAATTTTGTATACTTATATAGGCTTATTATATATTACTGTTGTACTGTAGGCCTATATAGTTTATGTTCAGGTTTTGTTGTTTTTAGGTTGGCGTTGTCAGTAATATGATGTTGTAGGTTATTTGGTATGTAGGCCTACTGTAATTTATTGCTAAGCCTTATTTCTCTTTTTGAATGTTAACCTTAGTTGTACAAAAACACCTTAAATTATGATAAAGTCATAACTTAACCCTTAACGTCATCCAATTTATAATCGAGTGTTTTAAAACAACTCAAAATGATCATGTAAGTTAATTAACAAAGCTTGAAAATTAGTTTCACAAATGAATAATAAACTAATGGGATGTAGGCCTACATTAAAAAAGCTTTGACTTATTTAAGAAAATAAATATTAACTTCAAACTGCCTAGGCCTTTATGTTCAAAAGGGGAGTAAAATTTAGATTTACAAGAACAACATATATATAATGAACTTTTAGAACTTATACTATAGGAAGGTAGGCTAGGCTATGTTATAATACAAATGTCTGGCCCTGTTTGTAAGAGTTAAGGTGCTTATTATAATTTACATGTGTGGTTTAACAATAATTTATATTTTACCTTTTTCAATATTATATAAGGTTCGTCTTATTTTATTTAGGCCCAATCCAAATATTGGCTAGGAATACTCTAGTTATACATGAAGAATTAACCTCAATTGTGACTAGGCCTGTGGGGGTCAATATAAAAGACATAATTTATGTTTAAAACAAAATATTTAAAAAGGTAGGAGAAAATTATACTAGCAACAACATATTGCACCACATTACAAAATAATTTCCTAAAACAAACTGTAAAACATATTGACAACTAGAGACCTAGCCTAAACTGCATATTTTCTAGCCAAAGTATGTGTCAAATGTCAATAAAAGAAGAAAACGGGAAAATCACTCAAAGTACTCAATTTAATATTATAAAGTTCTTAGGACCTCAAATTACCTTAATGGAAAAGCAATCTAGAAATTTTAAAAATTATATTCTATTCAATGTTTATAGAAAACAAATATTAATAGCCTATAATACTTGGCAGTTTTAAGTCAACGTAGGCTGAACATTAGATTAGGCCTATTTAATACCTAGCTTGAATTTTATCAGTACATAATGTAATATAGAACTCGTTCTTCGACTTACCAAATGTTAATATACTTTAATAGACTCCAAACGACTTGAAAATGTGAATTTTGAACGACTAAACTCAATATGTTTACTTACGTTAAATATTTCTATACTCTAGCAGAATATCCAACCAGGAAATTTATGGTTGACGAAATCAGTACTGTTGCGCAGATGTAGGCGCATTGCAGTCGGAAGTTAGATTCAAAAAAGTACTTTAAAATTAATATTTACAAATCTTTCAATTTTGATAATTTGAAATTAAGGCAACAAAAAAAGAGTGTTATTGAATTATTTTATAACATATGCATTTTGTAAATCAAAATCGCTAGTTATAAAAACATAGTTCAAACATGACAAAAGAAAGGTATGCGCATGACCAATACCTCGGTATTCTTGATTTTTAGCTCGATCTTAACTAGTCGAAATGGCGCGTTGAGTTAGTATCATACGATATGCTGGTCTTTAATTTATATAACACTTTATGCTATACTTTAAATCTTGGAATTGGATTAACACAAACATTAAATTATACAGATTAAAACCTATTTCTATTAAGTTCAGGTAATTAAAATAGTAAATAAAATTTGAATCCAAATAGTCCAGTTTTATAAATATAATAGGTATATTAATTAAAAATAAAATGTATTTTAAAGCATAATACTGTATAAATATTATATGTCACTTACCCTGTTTACAGTTTGTTTTTTACATCAGTTTATCTGTACCAATACATTTACATTTAATGCAATGTATTAATGCAAAGAAAAGTACATTAGTGATATAAAGCCAGTCATAAAAAAAAATTTCTTATAGTACGAGCCAGTGAGTTTTTTGCGTGTCGACAAACAGCCTGATATACGTATATATATTATAATTATAAATCTGTTATTCTACTCCAGTTCTACTCCTACTTTGGGGTGCTTACTCAGAGTTTGCAAGCCATACACGGGGACTGTCGGGTAGAGGCAACTACGAAAAAACGGGAAGTTGATTGTCTTATACAATCTGATTTCTGATTCTAGGTAAGTCCTATCAGAAAGGTGATTTTTAATTAATTCACAACGAATCAGACCTTTTTATTGGGGCAAAAACAACTTTTGTAAATGTTTAAAAAATTTAGATTTGAATGCTCTGACAATTTTTTTTTTCTGAACTGCATCCTATTTATTTCATGGTTTATTAAACTTACGAATTCCGAAAAATATAGTATCAGAAATTTTTGGTGGGGGGGGGGGGCTAACTTTAATTAACGATTTTTACTTACAAATTTAGCAAGCGATAGGCTTCTTATGTCACGTAAAAAATATCAAAAAACAGAACAAACCCAAACTGTTTGGGTTTTCGTCTACGCATATTCCTTAGAAATTGTACAACAATATACCTAGCCATCAGAAAGTTTGTTACATCCCAACCCCCTTTTCCACACTTTCCGTCGCTTTCAAAGGAGACCTCTTTTCAGCATGCAACATTTTAGACAAACAATTGATAAAAAAATATATTTATTTAGCGGGCACCCCGTCATATTTTTACATAATTAATCTTATTAATTACCCATATCATTTACTGCCCTGATATACTACTCTCCCCTCCATGTGGTTGCAAAGGCTCAATTAATTTACATATTCAGGTTTGTCTAAATTTGAAAATTGCATAATATATTTATTTCAAAAATTATAGCTAGTGCAAATTTTTTATACTTTTAAAATGTAAAATAGTAAATACCGGTACCTACAAAAAAAATAATCAATGATGAGTTAAGGTTATATAAGCTAGAAACATATATAGACTGAAACCTCGTTTATCCGAAAATGATGGGACCAGACCTTCCCGATAAACAAAATTTCAGATTAAGCGATTTTGGCATTTTTTACCATTATTAGGCCTACAGTTTTAAAGAAAAATCAAATAATTTTTGATTCAGTTCAAATAAAAATGACAGAAACAATAAAATTATTTATTTTGTGTTACATTTAAACAACTAAACAACTAAAATTGACATTTTTATATTAAAATACAGTAGGTACAGTACGTACATCAGAAATAAAATATTTTTAGTATTTTTTTATCAAAATTTTGTCTGGATAAACCGAATTTTCGGATAAACGAGGTTTTAGTGTATACACTCATGTAAATACAGACTGAACTAGAATCAGACAGTTCAGAGACATTCAACTTGTCCTTTATTAAGTAGTGTCCTCCACCCGACAATCCCCAGTGTACGGCTTTCTAACTCTGGGTAAGCGCTCCAAAGTGGGAGTAGACTGTTTGTTGACACGCAAAAACAAAGTCACTAGCTCTTATACACAATAGTCCCCCGTTTATGTAAACGTTTTCTGCAACTCGCCGAGTAGATGGTAAAAAATACTACTACTAGATGAAAAGCAATCTAATGGATCCTATTATGCACTGCTGCTTGACGCTCTTGCAATTGCCTTTGTTTGTTTGTATTTTTGCAGCCATCGAACTGCACAAAACCCATGCATAAAAGGGCTAAAACAAATCTACATAATGTAACAGCTTAAGTCTAGCATCTAAACTATATTTGTTAAAAATATCCTTAGACATTTATGCTTGATTAGAATTTACCATCATTATTTTATTAATATACAAATTTTGATTAAGTAAAAAAAGAATGAAATCAGCTTGTAGTACCCTATAAACCATTTAAAATATATCCATAAATATAAAGGTTGCTTTAGAAAATGTTACGTAAATGCAGGTTGAAAGAACGTTAATAAAACTCAGTTGTATAATCATAATTTTCCGAGAAAATAATAAAACTTTAATATTACTTTACCATATCATGTTGCTGGAACATCTTTTAAAATTTATTATTTTACTATACACCCGTTAAAATAATAGATTAAGTTGGAGGTTAAGTTTTGAACAATTAATTAAAATGACAATAATAATTGATTACTATAGTGCCTTATTGTGCAAGTTTTATGGTGTATTCATGTCAGTTTTGCTTGTATTTTAATTTTACTCATCATTGTAATTTAAAAAAATGATTGCTACCGGTATGTGCTTATTGGCAATTGATAAAACGCTAAATTTTCTGACTATCCTACTAGTTCTTTCAATGGTAGAACCAAGAATAGACTAGTATTTCAAATAAAAGATAAACATCCTTAAACATAAATTAAACTTAATTAACATTGCTCGTATAATATTTATGTTTTTGAATGAAAAACTGGCTAGTTGCCAATACTCACTAGGTATGCAACCCAACAAATCCCACCATACTATAAGCAAGATTGCACTAGTGTGTAACACAGAATGTCTCATGAAAAGGTATATGCTTTGATTTTCTCCACCAATCATAGTTGTTTATTCCTCCACTGATCATCTCAAAACTATACCTACAAACTTGTTAATAAAGGTACCGTACCAATAATATTCTATAAAAATGCAATTATCCAATGTTCATAGAAACCAATGGTGGCCGAAGGAAAAATTAGCTGTTGAAATAAATAATAATACTGCTTTTGTTAGCTATGGAAAACAAAATTTTATTGCTACAAATTTAATTTGATACTATATAAATTTTCATTTCAAACAATCTAAAAACCAATGAAAATTTGATTATAAAACTAACTTCTTCTAACTGAAACCAATATAAAGCTCTACGCTGATAACAACGATTAACAAATGACTCGAATGCTCTTGAAGAAATTCTGTGGTATCCGAAGGAAGTTCATGTGCGATAATGCTTTTCAAATCCTCATCATGCTTGAAACTATTTGTGAACACTTTCTCTTTTAAGAAGCCCCATAAGAAAAAGTCACACACAGTTAAATCATGAGACAGGTCTGACCAATTCAAAAATACTTTCACTCCAATAACACCCCCCCCCCCCCTCCCCAAATGAAGGTTGTCATTTAGTAACTGCTTTTCTAAATTTGCATAGTGAGATGCAGCACCATCTTCTTGGAAAATAATTTTGTCTATTTCTGAAACTGTAACATGGGACAATATATATGTTGATTTAAAACTTGTTCATACCTATTTCGTCATGGTACTGACTAAAATGTCATAAGACAGCACACAGCATTAGTATTTATGGACAGTAGCCCATACTACATCCTTTCGATTTAAGAAGTTCAAGAATGGGAGAGTTATTGGTGTTGTAATAATTACTATCATGCCTATTAACAACACCATTGCAGCAGAAAGTGGACTTGTCTGAGGAAACAATATGTGTATGCCAATCATGATGTGGGAACAAAATTCCACTCTTCTGTCTGGATCATCTTCAAGTAGAATGTGGACTAGATGGCGTTTGTAAAATTTAATTTTGTTTCTCTAACAATTCGCTGAACTGAAGATTCAGAAACTCCAGTTTCATGTTCTACCTTTCTCACTGATTTTGGTTTATCTAGTGAACGGACTAATAAGGTACATACCAACCCTCATCAGGAGTTCAATTTCTTTTTCACTATGCTTCCCGTACCCAACAACAAATTTTTTTTCTTAACTAGTCATGGTTTGGTTAGAAGTTTATACCTGGAAAGGCAACCAGAGATTGTCTTAACTAACTCTGCTATGTTATCATAAGCAATGACCTACACACATCTTACTTTTTGCTTAACTGTAAAAGATATTTTGCAAATAAAAAATATAGTAAAATTGCACTAAAAAGAATTTGATTACAATGTTCTGTTTTATTGTAGGTGTTGTTTTTAGTTTGAATCAAACAGCTGTATAATAATCAGTTTTAAAACTGCAATACAGTAAGCAAATAAAATTGTATTACGTACCGTACCTCAAAAGTATTGTATAGAGGCATATAGTTGTTTTTTTCCTTTGAGCCGCTATTTTGTTTGTATAAACATAAGACAGTTAAAATTTTTACAGAATTTTTGGTACATTTATTAAAAAGTCTTTAAAGTTTCAAAACTATTGCGACTTTTACTAGTAAAAAAAAAAAAACATTATTTTCAACAATGAAAAATATAAAAACCTATTTATAAAATCCACCAGCCAGACATATGGACCTTGATAGAGAGGATGTTATAGATTATTTGCAGCAAAGAAGGCTAAAATAAATCAGTTTTTAACAAGTAGTTAATAAAAAGTTTAGAAACAACCCCCCCCCCCCCCCCCACTAAAATACTTTTCTGGCTACGATTTTGTACACTAGCTTGCTCTGAAAAATCTGTTTCTCTCCAAAATCACAACTAATGTTAAATTTAATTCATGAATTTTTCTATTATTTTTTAACAGTCACATAATAAATCTACTAGCCTATAATTTCCAGGGTCTTGTTTGACATTCTTTTTAAATGAGGAGGACACGTCTTTTACCCAATTTGGACTGTACTGGTACCAAAACGCAAGCTGCATAAGTACAATAATGAGGGCTCTATATTATGCTTAACTAAGTTTGAATTTATTCCGTCCAAACATGAAGATTTTTGTTTTAATAACTTGAGAAACATTTAGTTCAGAAACTTTATGCAAGAAAAAGAATTTGTTAATAGTATTTCTCAGCCTTCTTCTCAGTGTACAACAAACATCTTACACATATCCAGAAAGCTAATCTATATCTGATTGAAATATGTTTGGAATTCCATAAAATAAGAATCGATTTCCTTTGCTGTTATGACCATATATAGCCTACTAAACAATTATTTGTATCCTCGGAGCGTTTCCCTACTGACCACCTAAAATGAGTACTGGTATCTCCTTTACTATCCCCAAAAGATCTTTCACAGTACTTTTCTCTTCTTTATTTCCAAATTAAGTCTATTACTATAGATATGAACATAATTCTCATGTTTTATATTAGAACTTTTAAACATACTGTTTTGGTTTTTAACTTTTTTTAATTGTTTTGAATTTTCTATATATTATTGTTTCAATAAATGGGTTAACTGCATGATCCACTGCAGGTGCTTTTCATACACTCCACAAAAAGTTTAGCTTAAATAGATACCTACCTAATAATTCATAACTTGAAGTTAAATAGCCTTAATAAGTCTCCTGTGTTTATTAATGGAGGTATGCAAGTGTTTAAAAATATTTTAGAGTTTTTTGATAAACCATGATAATTTAGACACATGCTGCGTACTGAATAATGTAGATAATCAAGGACTCCATTAAACTACAAGTTAATTGTATAATTGCAACTAAGAAATAATTTCACTATTCCAGTATGATAGTATGTGGCTTAGTAGTTGTCAAATACTATTTGAATCAAAAGCAGCATAATGGCTAAATATCACATAAATGTTATTTCAGGCATTTTTTTGTTTGTTCAGAAATATGTAACAAATCCCTTTTTTTTAAGTTAACTATGATTAACTTAAGCTGGATGGATTTGAAGTAAGTTTAACAATTTGTACTGAAACAAAACCCTGAATAGGTTTTTCATTACTGCTTTGTATTTATAGGTTGTTTGTTATGTGAAGGCATTTGGAGAGAGAGCAGAAACCTTGTGGTGGAGAGGCTAAGTCTGTTTAAGGGTGCGCTATACCACTAGAGAGAATCCTCAGCACGATGTTGAATAAATCCACTAGGAGCGCTGGCAATCAGTCTAGCAGTGAGGAGGCGGAGCTAAAGAAATGATTGACAAGGTTTGGGTTAAACCTTCGTGCAGACTAGACGTACAACGTAGACACCCACAAGTGTACTTACTTTCCTTGTTAGCCCTACTGTTAGTAATAATTATCACTTAGCAACGCAGCGAAGGCAAATAAGGAATTGAATAACTGAATTCTTTATTTTGTTTTGTACTTAATAATACAAACAAACTGTTTACTAATGTTGCAAAATGTTAGTTATTATTAATTTACAAAGCAATTAAATAAAGTATGAAACATGGGCTTTTGTAACACTTGCCGAAACGTTCGACATTCGACTTTATTCATTATTGTTCTGAGTAAAAAAATCACTTTTTTAACTATAAGTGCACGTTTTGTTGACAATAATATTTTTAAGACATAGGCCTACCTACACATCTGTAGGTATCTATAATATTCAAATAGTCATTTAATTTATACTATGAAATGTCTGCATATTAATAGTGTCGGTTTTTATAAAATTTGATGTATAATAATTTGGCTATAATAGTACAATAATTTACAACAATTAGTTATATGATTATGACACTTAAGATCGATCTTTCAATCCAAATTAATCCTGGTTTTTATCATAAAAAATATATACTATATGTATATATTTTGTCACAAAAACAAGAAAAGAAAAAAACCTTAAAATTAAACATCCATATCACATCCAGAATTCGATTTAAAATTAATTTTCTGTAAGTTTCTTTAGAAAAATGCCTTGCAAAATTACCTGAACTTGCATTTTCTTGTTAGGTTAATTTGAATAATTCTGGTAAAGTGCATCCTCCTATTTCATTAATGTTTTAATTTGTATTTGAGCCCCAGTACAACACTCATGTTTTAGAAAGGAGTAAATTTACCTAACTTGAAGATAAGCATAGCCAATTAGGCCTACTTTAAATTCGGAATCTAAGAACAAATAGGTATAGCTATAGGCCTATTTTGAAATAAATAATTAACTTACTCATTTTTCATTTTGATGAGAAAAAAAACATTATTATTTATGCATTATGAAAATTATTATTTGTACATACAAAAGTTATTATTTACTCATAAATAACTTACAATGTTCACATTAAAATCATTATTGACGCATACAAAGTTATAATTTTCACATAAAAATCATTATTTACACATAAAAAGTTATTATTTGCACATAGAAATCATTATTTACTTACTTAATCATATTTTATTATTTACCCACAAAAAACTTAACCTTCTGTATTTACACATAAATAAGTTAGTATTTATCCACAAACAGTTAAAAAAATATTGTTTACACACAAACAATAATTATAAAAGTTATTTACACAGAAAAAAATATTTACGCAAACAAAATCATTATTTAGGCTTAAATATACTATGTGTTTACTCATTCAAAAGTTATTATTTATCCACAAACAGTTACAAAATATATTATTTACACACAAACAATAATTATAAAACCTATAAAAGTTATTTACACAGAAAAAAAATTATTTACACATACAAAATCATTATTTGTACATAAAATGTTATTATTTACACAGACATAATATTATTATTCACATAAAAAGTTCTCATTTACAAACAAAAAACTAATTATTTAGATATATAAATAACTATTATTTACAAATATACAACAACAAGAAATCTGTTTACAATGTTATTGAAAATACAAAATATATAGTTTTTTGAAAATCTTTTTTTTCACTCGTTTTTTCAACGTTTCCACTCCCGTATGGGTAATCCCCTTGGGTATCTAGGGTCAACCAGTTCCGGAAGCATAGGCCTACACTCATTATAAAATGAAACCAATTGTCTTTTCATTTTAGTCTCCCAGAACTCGTCGTCCTTATTTACCCTTTCAATGGATAACCCTTGTGGAGTCCATACAATAAATAAACAAAATGTACGCTTCGTTATATGAAGCTGTCCTTGTATTTGATAAAAATATTAGTGGTTTATTTTTAAAACAAGCTCTTCCTGATGATCAACTTCACAGAGATTTATTATTTTGGCCTTAGTCGCCTCCAGTGGTGACATATTTCGTGCACTTACAGGACACTTCAATTCGACAATCCCCTTATCTCCCAAAATTCCGTCTGGTGTTGCAGCTAAAAAGGGCAGGTTGCTGTCGATAAATAATCCGCATTCATCAATGTTGGTGCCGATACGCTTCAACCTCCTGTATTGCAGTTTTTTCATTTTCAATGCCATATTTTGTAGCGGCATTTCCATTGAATTGGCTGTACAGTAGATATAATGAATTGTTTTTTTTTCACGACTTGGATTTACGCATTTTGCAGATTTTACCAAAATTTGATGCTGTAAGTCTACACCTTCTCTCTCAACTACAACTCACTTTGGCTTTGGCCCCGAGATTCTTTTTCATTCCTTTCACGGCGAACGTCATTGATATTTATTGACTCCAGGAAGTCCATTTTATTCTGCTCATAAATGTCTGGCTCCATGTCCAGCTCAGCACATTCAACAGATCCATAGTCTTTGTCTGCAGATGTCCCATCTTGTCCCAGATGTCATGTGTCTTTTGTCCCACTTTTTCTTAATGCATAATCTTGTTTTTCTAACAGATTTTCTATTCTGTTTTCTAGTGAGAGTTTTTCAGAATAGATCCCTGGGCTGTGGCCAACAGTTATTTTTTTATGAATACAGCGATGCAAATTGTCAGTCTCGTTTACTGCTATGGCCGAGAGTTCACTTCGTACAGTGTAGCTTTCTCTTTGAGCAAAGTTTACTCTTTTTCCTCCAACAAACTTACATAGTCTTGCATTAAAACTTTCGGCTATGTTTGAAGTAACGCACTCCAAGATGCTGTCGGTATAATTTGTTAAAAAGTTATTGGCTGCCATAATTTCTGGCCATACCCCGCTGAGATACTTGTATACCTTTTGTCTGTGCTCTGGCGCAAATGCAACAAAAAATTGTAAATTGAATGATAGCTTACCTATTGACACAATGCGGTGGAACTGTCAAAGTAACGACGTCTGTATGTTCTGCTCTTTGCATAGGCTCTCCCTCGCGCTGTGGGAGGTTTTGTCTAAAATAATTTTTTTTTAATGTAATAGTATAACTTTGTTTTAGTTCGAATTTTTGACACTTTCAAAATAGCTTTACCTTATATAGGTTGTCCGTATTTCTAAGAAAATAGTACATTCAATGGTAGCTTATATATTGACACAACTGTCGAACTAGTGACGTTTGTGTTTTGTTATGTTAACGGTTTTCAAGTTATATCCCTTTAAAAATTCGTAATAACCGCTATTTTGCACTTGTAAATTGTAACATACAAAACGCTTTTTATATCTAATTTGAACCCAATGTCTTATTTATCTATTTCTGAGTTTTTGTAAACAAACTAAATGACAAATTGCGACTAAACTAAGCAGAATTTGAAAAAAAGTTACGGAAAATTTTGTATTTATTTCAACGTATATCAGGTTTTTTGTGACATCCAGTGTAATAATCCAAAGCACATTTGTTTCTTTGTACTGCTTTACAAGGCTGAAGAATATACATAATGGATTTAAAAAAAAATATAACATTAGTTTGTCATTTTGTTTTGCACTAGTCATGTACAAAACAACTTTTAATTTTTATTAATAATTTGTTATTAATAATAGTTTGTTTTAATCTTTCTACTCTTCCTTCTTGTTGACAATGCTAGACCTGATTTCTTTCTAGAACGCTGTGACGGCATTTTAGAAATCTTATATTGTAAAATAAACAGTACAAACAGAAATATTACGTACTGGATTCTCGCAAATGTCGGGAAGACAGACAAAGTGGGAGGAGTCAACATTGAAAAGACTTGCGCTAGCCTGTTTCACTGAATTGACGCACTACCGCGCCACTTTACAGTAGCAAGAATATCGCTTGCAAGCCCTTGCATGATTGCAAAGTACTGCCTTATTTTTTATTTTATCTATATTCTTTCAACTGCAACATTTTCAGAAAACTTCAATGTACAATTTGTAGGACACAAAATGTGTTCAAACGACTTCATGCTTCCAAGTAACTCAACTGAAAATCAGGTTTTTCGCCTACTTATAAGCTAATTATCTTTAAGTAAAATAGATAATTTCCATTGTTTAGCACCTACAAATTATAGTTTAGATGTTCGTTAACAACTTCCCGCAAATTTCAAAACATTATCTTCAAAATTGAATGAATGATTTCTAAGATTGCAGAGGGCTGCATAGGTCTGTTTCTTCCTGGTATGGCGCACCCTTAACCAAATCCTCTTGGGCTTTATCTATATAAATTTAAGATTTATTATATTGGAAGGTGACTACGCCCGATTAAGAGGATTCTGCAAACTATTGTACAAGAGAGCACATATCAAGGGAGAAATAATGCCCATTACTTACTTCAAGTTCAGCTTTTTTCAAAGTGCTATTTGAAATTTCCATTTGACACAAATTAGTTGAAATGATTACTTACACATCACATTAACAATTTATACAAGGTTAAGTTAAAAAAAAAAAACAGAATAAGGCAAATTTGAGAATATTAAAGAATTAAATATAGTCATATAGGTATATTTATACCATTTTCATGTTTATAATTTTGGAGCAATGAAATAGTCAACCTTTCATTTTCAACTGACCAGCTTCTCCAACTTCTGTGGTATTAATAGATAATAAACTAAACTTTTAACCTATTGGTTTTAATTATCAACATGTGAAAATTGTTCTGCAGAATCTTGAACATTAAAGGGAGTTCAACTTTCTTTAAGTTTAAAATTTGAAAAGGGTAATTGTTTCCTTTTATTGATGCACACTTTGTAAGCTACTTGTATAACCTAAATTATCATTGTAGTTTTTAGGCTAACATAAACACCATGGCAAATATAAAACTATTTTAAAAAGATTAAAAATCAATATTCTTTCATTTATTAAGGAGTGGCGTTGTTAGCAAAACAACTTTGGGCTATTGTCTTCATGGACTACAAATTATAAATTTATTCTTTACTAATATAAACCTATTGATTTTTTAATCTTTTTAAAATTGTATACATCTTTGTAATATAAATCTTTTGTTAAACCATTTATATAAATACAAAATGTGTTAAGCAAAACTACCTTGTAAACATCAAGATAAAGAAAGTTAAGAACCTTCTTAGTTAAAATACATTGATTTTCATAAAATTAAATTGAATGATTTATTTGTTCAGGTGTCCTAAGTTTATAAAATATTTATAGTGTAATTTGAATTTAGTTGTTTGTGAAGTGAACCTCAAAAGAATGTAGAAGAACAAGTAATGGCATTAGCTAAATTTTTTGTTGATATGTGCGCTGTTGTACAACTTTTTTCAATTGGCCCGGCCTCAACTTTCCAAAATAAAATTTTTTTGAAACGCCTACAAAAGTGTAAGGCCGACCGCACTCAGGAAGGAGCAGGAGCAATGAAACATTTTGTTTCTAGTAATAATATGCTTTGCTTCTTGCAGTGTGCGGTGTAAGGATGATGCAAGACGCGAGGATCATGGAGCGGCTATTGGATCATTTTGAGTTTGCGATTGACAGAGTAGAAATGAGTGCCGAGGATGAGGAAGAAGAAGTCAATGTTACCATAGCTTTATGGCAGTTCATTCAAATGTTAGAATCAAGACTGGGTAGAAACTGTAGAAAGAAAGGAGACCTTTTATCTTAAGCCTACATCAATGAACTGGAAAGTGATCCTGTAAAGTTTTATAACTACTGTCGCATGAACAGGCCTATAACAAGTTTCAAGCATTAACAGTATTGTTACGATTGATTCAAGACATTATCACCAAGCAGAACACCAATTGGAGGAAAAGCGTATCTGTCTAGGAAATGCTGTTTATTATTTTAAGGTAAGAACAGAGCAGAGTAGAATACTCGACCTGCCCATGCGCGGATAGAAGTTGCTCCCGACAACCAGACATGCAACATAAATTCAGAGCTGACTCGGGAGCTGCTCCGAGTGCCACACGGTGTTGCGAGGCGTTACGACACACTTGCTCCCTCTGTGTGCGGTAAAAGTCAATCTCTTATAAAAGATAAAAGACCCTCCATTTAATCTCTTATAAAAGTTGTAGTCCGACTCCTGCTCCTTCATGTGTGCGGTCGGCCTAACACTGCTTACATTTTCTTTTATTCACTCATGTAATTTGACTTAAGTCATGTTAAATTGTAACCGACCAAAGTTAAGAATGTAAGATTTTTGAGGCTGTGTCATCCTGACTAGCCCATAAGAATTTTAATTTCGGCATAGAATCCTGAAAAAGAAAGAAGGGTGTTTGGCATCAAGAAAAGTTCATTTTGAAATGTTAAAACACTGAAAATTGTTTATTGATGCTGAATATATACATTACGAGAATTTTATATATAAGATAAGTGGCATTTTCATACACTGCTATTTTTATTAATGGGAAAAAATTCAAACAAATGAAGTCTCTACTGAATCATAAAGAATACATTGTTCATTTCTAAAAGAAAATACAAATGTTGAAACTCATTACTGAAAATATTATGTACATTGCTGTGTCTTATATACATAGAAGATACATTTTTACAAAATTTAGACTTACGTATAATCATATACATAAACAGTAGTCTATTTAAAAAAATATTTTTAGTTTACACTACCGGTATAAAATTGTATTTACAAATAAAACAAATGTAACACTTAAAATCTATATATTAAAATTTAAAAAAATGGAATAATCATTTAAACTGTATACATTTGTGTAACAAACTGTAAACACACAATTTTGTCATATAACCATAACATTTTAGACTCATGATACCAAAGTGGTCTATATCACGCAAGGGGTCCATGTCAGCGAAAAAAAAGTGGGGGTCAATGAGATTTAAACGGGATCCACGATAGTGGATCTTATTTAAGCAATCGTGACTTTAATTTTGGCTTTCCATGACAGGAATAATCCACACACACAGATAGATTTGTTGCTTGTTTTTACGTGTAAATGTAAAGGTGCGAACACACTTGCGTGCCACATACCATGCTGCTCGCCTTTGGAACCTCTGGCAATCCTTAGGAAACTCACGAACATTCAGTATTCATTTTTCAGGAAAGCTGTACACATGACTACGCGATGGGAAAATCTGCGATTAAGGTGATGTGTGGAGTGGCATTACTAATGGTACATTTGTCTAAAAACAAAAAGAAAGCTCGATGTTGGTGGCACACTAAACTTTAAGAAAAAAGAAATAGTTCAGAACTTATGATAGACTTGATGTCGGAAGAAATAAGTGGTCAATATACAAATTTTTGTCAAATGTCACCTTCTGACTTTGAGAATCTGCTGCAGAAGATTTGCTCTTCTCCCGTCGGTGTGAAGACAGCAAAGATTTGATAGAATAAACTTTGAACATAAAATCTCACAAATAATACGTTTATTAACGTAAACGCGTTTAAATGACAAAGTCGCCATCTTCAGTGATACACGAGCTACAAGTCAAACTATAACTTTATAGTTTGACTATTGTAGTTAGTAGGCTTTATAGAAATTTACTACACCCAATTATATATTGATTAAATTAGTATATTTGTATAAGTATTAGGCTATTCGCTTTGCGGTCACTTTGAACTTGTAAAAACTTCCACATAGTGATACCAATATCATCATGTTACCCACATACATTCTTGTCTCATGGTTTCTCAAAGAAAGCGCTGGAAGACTCGTACTTATACTGACTTGTTCAATTGGACAATCAATAAATACAAATCTGAGAGACAAACACGTATATTTGTTTAAAAAGTTTCAAAAAAGGAAAGTATTAAGAAAATATTTCAAAAATATAAACTGTTAGTTATTCACATACAAATTAATGTGTACCAAATTAAAGTGAATCATGTCATTTTGTTTGGGAGTAGTGGAGAAAAGTAAGTATATTATTTTTTATAAAAATTTAGTTTTGCACTCTTAGTTAGCAAAGATAGATAAATTACCTTGTATATTTAACCTTATTTCACTAAATTAGAACAGTTAACACAAACTCTCACAGTCGTACATTATACAGATTCAGACGCTAAGTCAATGGCAAAAGGTAATACATAATGCGCCTAGAGTGCCGAAGAAATCTAAATATTTCAAGAAAAGCCTATGAATACAAAATCAGTGACGAGTTTGAGTCATATCGTTATGCTTTCTCATGTGGCATCAGCTGTTTAGAAAAAACAATTTTAAAACTAGGATTACATATGTAATTATGTGCTTTAGATAAAATTTGTAAATACAAAAATTAAAGTTTAAAACATTTCCTTTCCAATCTTCTAACAAAAACAAGGATCACTAACCGAGGAGATATGAGATTAAACCTAACGAAATTGATGCTAAATATTAAACATTTATTATTAAAGCATCAGGTTCAACCCTTTTACTAAAAGCATTTATTTTTTTGCCTAGCCATTTTATGCAACAGACTAAATTTTAATTTGGTTCTTTTTAATTTTAATTTAATTAATAAATGTATATTTACACTACAGTTAGAAACTTAAATCTTTAAAAGTGAGTATCACTATACCAGCTTTCAAAAACACATTTGAACTTGATGAATTGGCAAAAATATCAATAACAGTTAATTTTGTAATAATTTATTTAAAAATGTTGTGCGTGAGCCAAATAGAAACATGATAAGCTCATAATGAGCCAAATTATCTACAAGGGCATCATGTATGCTCAGTGGTACCTTACAAACATTAGTAACATGTAAAGTGTATTTACTCCTATTTTTTAGAAAAAATAGAATGTATTATTAGCTAATTTCCATAGGAAAAATGAATTATTGCAGTGACCCTTATGGTAAGACCTAAGGTCGGGAGTAGCAAATGAGCACCGATCATGGTCCCCAGAACACGTTTTGGGGTGTCATTAAAAATCATATATATACATATATGTGTGTGTGTATATATATTTATGTATATATGTGTTCACACTCTAGCGGCCGCATTTTAAGTCCAAATTTGATACACATGTTGGTTGTCTATGTGGCTCGGATGAGTTCGTTAGCCAAAAAAATCCAATAACCGGAAGCACTTTTTTGAGATTTTTCCTACGAGAATGAATTTTTTTACAGTTTTTTCTAAAAATATAAATGTAGGATGTTATTCTGCACATTTTGTTTTTTTTACACGACCTTATAGCTCGCTTGGTTCCCCCAAAATCGATCAATACCCTAAAAGTACCTGGTGCAAAGCCACGTGGTGGATTTTACCTTGGGGGTATGTTCTTATCCGAGGCTGAAAAGCGAGTTTTTATGCTGCGAGCGAAGCAAAGCTCATAACCCGGAGACAAGATCGAGGTGCAAAGTGAGTTTTTCCACTGTGAGTGTAACAAAGGAGCTCGTGAGTCGAAGCTGGAGGCTTAAGCGCAAACAAATTCTACTAATATATGTTGTACAAACAGGCAGCTATTCAGCACCATCGTGAGTAGACCTATTTCCCAAATTGTTGGTTGAAACCCTAACATATAGGCCTATAAACTTAATTTTGGAAATTTGCTCAACTCAAGTCAGCGGTTCAGCTGGGTGGTTGAATTATTTTTATATATACAAGGTCAACCATTTGAAAAAAATATGAATGAACCATAATGCAATGTTTAATATTTATGGTACATACGAGTAACAATTAGTTTTGATGTATCATTGATTGAGAGTGTAACGCTAATGATATAAAACCAGTGTTAGAAAAAAGTCCTCTACTTCCTAAGGAAATATACAAATTTACAAGTGTTAATTTTCTTTGCAACATGTCATGTTTTATGAAAAATATTGTTTATACTGCTTTGTGTAGTGTTGTGTGTGTTTCAGTGTTATTGGAAGAGAATATTTTTTCCGAATATAAATACATAAAACCTTTATTTTAAATAATCAAGGTGGGTGAAGTGCATTATTAATTTTTTAGGTAAACAATATTAGAAATCAAAATTAGAGTACCAACTTCAAAAGCTTGACAATATAGTAAATGATGATGAGAGATAACAATATTCTTTTTTGTTGGTAATTCTGCCAGTTAGTCTATTAAGACTGTAACAGAATACAAGTAATCAGTTTCAGATATCATTTTATACAGTTAGAAAAAATTACTTCGATAACCGAAACACTTTTTAATATTTTTAACCAAAATATTTTCCTTATTAATAATTTTTTTAATACTTCTTTCTCCAGATAAAACATGAAAACTAATGTAATAATCAAATTTTATAAAATATGATATCATAACTCTTGTTTACAACAGATTTCCTTAATTACAAATCAAAATCTAGCATTGATTGTAACCACATCATAGATCCCGTTGTAGACAAACGGGAAAGGAATCTGAGTATAAAGTTCACCATTTCCTGTTCCTACCTAGTGTGGTTAACTATCAAGTCAGTATGCTTTGGTTCTTTCGGTAGTCCCCATCACATACTCAGTAACCATCCGTGCAATGGTCATTTTATGCTGTGACTTGTGTGATAACTAGTATGAGATGAG
Organism: Philaenus spumarius; assembly: GCA_018207615.1. Classification (NCBI taxonomy): domain Eukaryota; kingdom Metazoa; phylum Arthropoda; class Insecta; order Hemiptera; family Aphrophoridae; genus Philaenus; species Philaenus spumarius. Next base: position 421,140 of record JAGFPH010000080.1, read on the forward strand.
CTTTATAAATTTAATATCAACAAAGCGGAAATGGGTCATAAAAACAATTGAAGACAAATTAGAGACAGTAAAATAATACAAATAGTGAGAATTAGAGAGATTTTGCCATCCATGACAGCTCATTTCGATGTTTGAATCTTGAAACTATTGTTTATAAAATTACTTCATGTAAATATAATTTGATTTTTTTATTAAAATTTCTTAATAATTATTGTATTGACTATTATCGCCTTAAGTACTTCAAACTTATCTGGACATCTTAATCATTATGCAAAATATTTGTTATCCGAGATGGCTGTCTCTTTTTCCTTTAAGGTTCTACTTTTATCACTACTTAATAAAATAATTTAAAATATCTTGAAAAATTAAAGTGAAATACAGTTGAACTTGGTTATAGTGTCAACGAAGGGATTGAACGAATGTTGACACTACGTACGAGTGACGTTATAAAGATGTACCAACAGGAAATCATATTTTTGTTACCTTGAGTGAAAGGACCAACAACTATACAGTATTACTATTATTGACAATGTTATTCATGATGTTTATTAAAAAGAAAAACACTATACTTTTCTTTTAATGTACAGTAGGGTCCCGATAGTGTGATCTAATTGGAGCTGAGGTCACCTATATTAATTTATAAATTAGGTAACATTGGTTAATGTGTAAAGTTTTAATGAGTAAATACACGTAATGTGTATTAACAAACTGTATTTAAAAAAATTAAAACTACAGTATGTATTAAAACAAAACATTAACTTACTGTATTAAATACACGCAACAATTTTAAAGTGACAACACTACTGCGGGGGGGGGGGGGGGACTGTCTGATCACAACAACGTAAAGGTCTCGCCACGCTATACGATTAAGTCTCGCCAATTTGTATTGTCCGAACACTTTCCCAGCTAGGTCATGGGTTTAGTTACACACTACACACAACTGACACTGCATAGCGTGGGAATTGTTCCTTAGGAGGGGTGGGAGCGTTAGCAGTGTTGCTTGTAGTGGAACCCCCCCTCCCCTCTACCGACTTTGATGGGACCCGCCACAGATTAAAGTTTACGTGTGAAAAAATATGTAGTTTGTTTATTTCGCAGTTTGATTTTGAAGAGGGAGAAAATATTCGGCCTACATCAAAGGAAAAGCGGAATTCTAACATTTTTCGAGTTCTGAAAAAACTGAATTCAAAGTTTGACATTGATATTTAGTAGATTTATGACGTTACAACCGGGTGCTTAAAATATTTATTGACGCTAAAACAGGGGTTTATAGTAACGTAAAAGATAACGATTTGACTGGACCTAAAAGAAAATTACGCTAAGTCTGAGTTGACGTATTAGCCGAGGCCGTTAAAACCAAGTTCAACTGTATAGTACTGTATTGCTGTATATTCAAAATTCCTTTTTTCAAATTAAAAAAAAATAATATCTATGCCATATGCTATAACAGGAAGAATATTATTTCTTTATCGAAAGAATAGATTATTGATTTGTATTACAATTGCATTTATGATATACAACATTTTCTCTTGCAAGACTATATGGTAAATCTACAATACAGTAAGTTCATTTTACTGAATTATTGAAAACTGAAATAAATTAGTTAAGAAGCCAATATAGAATCCACTCATTTCTAAATGGATAAAGTGTAACACTGAAATTAAACATAGTTGTAAGTTTGCTAAACTGAAAACGAGCCTGAGTTAAATTGTGTAAATGGTTGGAAGTAAAATTTGCTGCAAAAGCACAGACATCCAAGAAAATTTGAAGCACCTGTTTAGGTGATTTTTTTTTTTTAAATATGCTGTAAATATGAAGATTATTATTGTAAGTTAATATTGTCAAAATTTTATGAAATTAATGAATTGTTTGTTACACAGCTTTAAGGATTTGATTATTTATCAATTTATTTTATTTCTAAGTTATAAATTCTATAATAATTAATTAGGCCAATTAAAATTGTACAGCACAATTATAACTCCCCTCCCATATTTTATTTTCTTCCACTATCTGTTACTTTTTGGTTATAAATTTAGCAATCAATCTTGCTTCTCTCAAATTCATTCACTCTTCCAGTTTTTTTTTTATTTTTCAAGAATAATTTTAACCCTCAAACTGTCAGACTGCTTAATTGATCAGTCTCAGCGCTTGGCCTTGTCAGCGCAAACTCATTGACAACTCTACTTTGTATTGAATATTTCACCCACTAAAAATCATTCAATTGTAACAAATCAAAAGCCGTTGGAAAGGAAATGATTTAAACTTTAATTTTTGTATTTACAAATTTGTTCTAAAACATATATTTACTTATGTAATCATAGTTTTAAAATTGTAGTTTTCTGAAAAACTAATGCCGCACGAATAAAACACAAATAAATTACTCAACTTTGTCACTTCTCTAAAGCTCAATATTGCTTGACAGATGTATTTTTATAATAATATAAAGATACCTTTGGATTCGTCAAGATTTGAATTTTCTAAAATTACCTTCCAATCAGACGTCACTCTTATAGTTTAAAAAATATAAAGGTCTGTAAACCCTTGCAAATGGAAAGTTTTCAACCAATAAAACAGCACATTTTGCATTCGAGATATCTCTTACAATTCGAAATATTTTTACAGACTTGTTTACTATTTATAGAAAAAAAAGTTCAATCTTTCGTTTGGTGTAAAGGAAACCATATTTACTCTAACGGTTTTGACATAATGCTTCGGTGTGTTAGGACAGCGTGATAGACGAGGAAGCGCTGTCTAGTTAACCCTCACGAATGAGGGCCGTCAATATTGTTGTATATGTGCATGTATAGTGTCTTTTATGTATTGTGTTTATGTTTAAATATTGTATAACAACCTCCAACGGAGTGACCTAATTTCCAACTGATGGTGGGACTACGGCCCCGAAACGCGTCTTGAGCAGAAGACCAAATTAAGTCACATGACGGAAAAATTCACGTAATTTACAGTAAATTTATTTATTGAAGTGACTTGGATACTATTAATATGGAATTTAGATACATTTGGTTACAATAGACACTACGTGGTAATACACAATTATAACACCTGCTGATTCAACACAATGTATATAGACAAAGTATACCAGGTTCAATGTTTGCGAATTATAGCAAGATGAGGCAGGGAAAATGTTAATGTCATTGATGTTCGTTTCCGATATTCAAGACTGCATAATAATAGAAATAGGTGAAGATTTGTGGTTCACGTATTTGGTCTTACAGCAATTAAATTGTATTTCGTACAATTAGTTTTGAATGAATATTTCGATTAATTTAATGTTTTATTTCAACTATTTTGTTTTATAAAAAGGCTCCTTTTAGTATGATAAGGTATGTGTTTAGATAATATTATTTTCGTTACAAGTTAATTATACAAATTTTAATTTGTATTAGAAACTCTAAAACCTTGGATTACGAACAGCCTTTATTTTTATTAAAAAATCTATAACAAAAATTAACATTTGTTTTATTTAATTATGGCACAAAGTTAAGAACTTGGACTAAGAAAAAATAACATCAAAGAAATAAACTAAGAATGGAAATATTTCTTCCATACCATATGCCAATCATTTATAAGTTATATTACTCATTTCCAAAAACAATTTTTACTTAGAACTATTAAGTCTAAAATAAGTTTTTATCATGTAGAAACAGCAAAAGGTTATTAACTTCATGATATTGCTATTCCTTCTGAGGTGCGTATTCGTTCATGCAACCTGTCATCTATGTACCATTATTCTGTACATATTAGATAGATTAGGCCTAGACAAGCAAGTTTTGTGTTTTCAAATTTATTTTTGCATAAACTAATGACATGATTTCATAAAGAAATGATTAAGAAAAGAAGGACAATTTCACTCTGTCAATTATATACAAGGATACGTATTTAATTTCAGTAAGCGTATACTATAGCAAATTTCTACACTGTGGGCACCGATAGCGCTAATCCAGTTTGCTACAGTTGGAGTCTCCAACAAAGGTTGCGTTGAATCGAACCTTACTTGCTACAGTATTGCTTTACCAGCGCAATAAACAGCTCCCCTTCATCATTTGTTTAATTGATAACGTTAAGTAAAACCCCAAAGTATCAAAGCGATTTAAAAAAAAATAACAAATGTATACTTTTACAATCCACAAATAACTTATTAAAAGTGAATGTGTGGTGCGGATTACTTCCTGACCGAGATTTAAACTCTTCATCTCTGCTGTCAAAACAAATAAACCAAAAATTTAGCCAGTTTTGTATGCAATGGTTGGTTTGTTGAAGTGGACATATTCTTTCACTAAAATTACAGATTCAATCTAAAATGAATTTCTTTTTCTGGAAGTATATTGAAAATATTGTAATGTTTGTCATTTAGATTAAATAATGCTGTAGCTCAGAAAAAAATTAACACAATACTAAAACAAAAATGTATCAAAATATATTTTGTAAATGAGCTTGATAATTATAAAAATTGCAATCACAAATAATAGAAACACATTTTATAATAGACATAAAACGGTCTTGTAAAAATATTGGCATAAAAGAAAATTTTGTTAAGAATTAAAAAAAATGTGTACATTATTAAAATGTTTACATTGTAAATTATTTTAAGTATCATAACTGACATGATAACTTCAACACATATAAAATATATAAACATTAAATATAATGTTATAAAATTATAAAGTGAGCACTGTTTAACAGCGAAGAGTCAGTTATTGCTTGACAAACATATTCGTTACAACAAGCAATTATAAAAAATTGTATAATGTCTGTTCTTAAAAAACAACTTGTTGCTCTATGTAACATACATTTGTATGAAACAACTGCCCATTATTTCTGTATAATATACAAAAACTCTATTTAGTTTGTTTAATAGGTACTTTACACCTCTTTGGCAAAATTCCTCCATTATCAGATCTAATTTGAGCTAATTGTTCAGATGTTAGACTAATTTTTCCACCATCAGCTAATACCACCACATAACCAAAGCCACCATTATCTGTTTCCCCAACTTTTAATTCACCTTCAATGTCAGGAAAAGCATTTGATAGATTAGACTGATTTTGTTTAGGTGGGGTAGTAGAGAAATTCAAATTTCGAATCGCTCCAGGTCTCATTCGATCACCGCCTCGCCCTACTGTCGCTGTAGCAGGTGATCTGATCATACCAGTTGGTGTACGAGGTCCGAGAATCGGTGTACGAACTCCTACACCAGTCACCCCGCCTCTCATACCTGGACTTCTGACTCCGGCCATAGGAGATCGAATGCCTACACCTGGAACTCGGACTCCAGAATTAGGAGAACGAATATTCATACGAGGACTTGAATTCGGTGTACGAGCAGAAAACCGTTGCATTTGGACAGGTGTAGTCGGTGTTCTGACACCTCGGCCACGCATAGATTGTTGTGGAGATCGACCTTGAACAACTGTAAAATTTTGTCCTCTTTGACGTGGAGAAGTCATCCTCATGGGATTTTGAGGAGACGCGCCACGTATCGGTGAACTATTTCGTGGGCCATACCAATTCACTGCTTGCATCCTGGGAGACGTAGAAAACACATTATTTCCGGTCTGCGTAATTCCCGGTTTATTTATAAAAACTGACTGCTGATTGCCTGGAGGTAAAGTATTAGTGCCAGGCTGTTGAATGACTACATATTTTTGATTTGGAGACAGGCCTGTGGGAGGGTTTTGCATTTGAATCACAGTTTGTTGAGGCCTTAAAATTTGATTAGGCTGAAGTACTGTTTGACCCGGCATCGCATAGGTTATCTGCTGTGGTTGCAGCTGGGCTTGAACAGGTACTATTGTATTTGGTTGAGTGAGGAAAGGGTTTGGTTGTACACTAAACACAGGATTAGCACCTACATTCACTGCCGTTTGACTGTTTATAAAGCTGCCTGCATTGTTTTGGGTCATAGAATACGTAAGAGTTTTTACACTGCCCACTTTTAACAATTGTTCTTTTGTCGGTTTGACATCTTCAGGTTCTTCAGTGTCACTGATGTATACGATCTCAGAATCAGCAACCGGAGAAATTGAGCGTTTAACTTTGGAAACATCTACTTTTGATGTAGAACCTTTGGAATATGGCACTAAAGTCTGAATAACATTTGAATCTGGGCTACGTTGCAGCACCGATGCTGTTGCACTTTTTTTCGATGACACTGTAGCATTCTGTTTTTGATGCATCTGTTGTTTAACACCGACTCGAGAAAATGTATCAAACCTGTCATCAGTATCCGGATCAGGAAGTTCTTTTTTGATAGTCACTGGTAAATTGTCATTCGCGTCATTGTGTAATTTTTTAACACTTCGAGAATTATTTGTAATACTGACCGAAGCACTAATATTTGTATGGGAATCAAATTCCTCTTTGATTTGCACCGGGGTTTTATTTTTCTCTTCTTTGTCTATAATTTCAGCCAACTTCTTGGGTCTTCTTGGTGAACGTTTAGTTTTCTTAGGTTTTGATCCAGGAACATGCCATTCTTCGCTGGAGTCATCATCAAAAAACTCATCAAATTCTTCTTCGGATTCACTGTCTTCCTTATTTCCATCACTACTGGCTATCATTTTTAATTGTGATTCACGCTTGCTTCGCCTTTCTCGACAATCTCCTGTAAAAAATGCATACAATTTACTTTACTTTATATCAATGTAAAATACACCATTAATATATTAGTATTTGACTGCTGCGATCTGTTTGATGAATACTAGTTCGCAACTAGTAAATTACTAGTCTAGTTTGTACCAATCAAGGACTTTTTTGTTCCTCAAAGATTTTACCACACTAGTAACAAGTGAGATTAATTTCACTATTCATGTAAGTTTTTTACTAGTTGTCACTCTGTTTAGTACGTTGAATTGAAGTTTTTGGTATTTTTTAGCAGAGATTTCCAAAATTTATTTGGAGCCTTCTCAAGTCAGCTTACTACTAAAAAAAAAAAAAAAAAAAACAGAAGAATGAAAGAGATTTTTTCAAAACTGTCTTTCATTAGAACGTATTTTTAACAGTAAAGATTATGCATGTGTAATAATGTCTCTTTATTAACCTTTTCACTGTTGTATTGGGACAACAGTTGCATCACACGTATGCTGAATTAGAGCAGGGCAACACAGTACTTTTCATTGGGAAAGATAAGTTGAAGAGAAAAAGGAAATGAAACTTATAGATTGCTAAATGTTTTTTTTTTTTATTTCTTGAACATTATTTTTCCATTGAAAAGTTTGTTGGGTCTCTACTGAACACACCCCATGCCCATGGGCGCAGTTATCGGCACACGTGGCATCTAGAATATGCCTATTATTACGATTTTCCGAATTAAAAAGAACTGGTACTTTACTACCACCAATGTCACATTTTATTAAATCACTATCATCATCTTCACTTTCAAAAGTACTATTTAACTTATTCAATTCTGTAACATCGCTTTCAATAAGTCCAACTTAACCATTGTGTAAACTTAAGCATGCGAATAACTCTGGACTCTATAGTGTAACACCACACTTGTTTTTAGTGATTTAGGAAGGTACAAGTCGAGAAGTTCATACATTTTCTAATGTAGAGAAGCTCTTATCAGTGCAAAATAATACAAGCCATAAATTTCAAAACAAGCATATCACATGAAGTTGAAAAGTGTAAACGTGTACATATGGGCATAGCACCACAATATAGCAGAGGCAGAACATGAATAAACGGGTATAGCAGTGAATGGGTTAAGGGGATTCCCTACTGAAAAATGACCATGTTCCAAAAAAAAAAAAAAACCAAAATATTTTTTTCTTTTTTTCCTGATTCTACAGTTTATAAGGTTTAAGAAAAACATAACATATGCCACAAAAGTTCTTTATATCAGCGTTAAAAATTTATTCAAAGCAAGCGCGCACCTACTTTTGGTCGAGTTGAACTTCTTTATGTTTGCTATTTGGACTAAAAAGATTTTTTATGTTTTTAAATTATATATTTTTTTTGTAAGGTCATAACTACTAAACTTTTACTGGTAAGAATATGACTATACCCAAAAATTTAATGCTTCTTATATACTTTAAAACATGATATCAAACGGCCAAGTTTGTACAGTATTAAAAAAGTTAAAAGAGATTTAAAAAAACATATTTTTTGCCTTAAAAAAAACTAAAAAAACTCAAAAAGGTATGTAAAATTTATTTTTTTGTCAATTCCTATAAGTGTAAACATTTTTTTAGGTTCTAATGAATGTAAACAAATGGTTCATAACTAAAAAAGGCCTATTATAGAAAACCCCTATTTTCAGTAGGGAATCCCCCTTAAGGCCCAAGTAATAATGAAACATTATCAAAACAATTTATTTGCCTTTATTAGTATAATTTGGGCCTACTTAATGGTGCATCTTAAATGTCTATGTATATTAGTTGTATTACAAGGTCTGGTCGATAAAATTCAAATTCAAAATGATTAAGGACTAAATAGTAATTATATTAAATAGTAATGAGAACTTATAATTTAAACGAGAAACCAATATCAAACATTTCCATTTTCAAGATTAAAAACTAGTTCTAGTCTAATGAGAATTTATATCAAAGCCCACTAAAGAATACCGTTGAGGGACGGGCTTGCGTTCACCGAGACCTTGAACGCTCCAATCGCCGTAGTGCGACGTTGTCACCTTCTTCCCGCGCTTCTAACTGACTGCGGCTGACTCAACGCATTTTAAACTGTGCGATCAAGCCTCGAGCGGTAAATACCAGGAGTGTTCGAGGCTAGTAGATATGGCAACGCTGCGCGCCCATCCTATTGGCCGCCTCGCAACGGTATTCTTTAGTGGGCTTTGATATAGTGACATATGCAACTTGTAAATTTTAGTCTAGGACTTATAAAAGCACAACCAGGCAAGTGATTTTTTTAAACTCTAGGGTTAATATCTTTTAGTCTTATAATAGCTTTAATCTGTGATCCATAATCCAGCTATTAATATTACTATCTAACAAACAGTGTTGTTGACAATGTAAAAACAACTGCACAAATAGATAATTTCAGTTGATGAAGTTAAGGGCTCAGAAGATAAATTAATAACTCATGCTTTAACTTATATCTTTAATTAATTTTTAAGTTGCTTCTATGAAACTATAATCCAACCTTTGTTTAAACACTCTATGTCTCTACTTTGATCATTTCATAATCACTTAGTAGCTACTGTATTGCCCTTGTAGCTGTTGTAGCGCAGCTACTTCTATTTAACAATAATTAGCTTCCTGCGATATCCCCATCAACGTACATATACTCCGGTGAGAAAGTCGAAATAATTTACAACAAACATCTTTGGCAAAGGGTCAAAATCAGAGTGAAACAGAAGGTGGAATTTCCGAACAAACTTCTTGGCCTTCAAAAGGGCCAACATCACAACGCACAGAAAACCGGAATTCCACAACAAACAATATAAAATTGTAAAGATAATTCCATTTTAAGTTATGATCTCATAAAATAAATATTGTACTAAAAATAAGTAACCAAAAATATATTGATTAAACATAGAGTTTTGTTAAACAAAAAGGAGTCAGTTATTTATGGTACTAACATTATAAAATATATCATAAATTTTGGCACCCCAACGTGGGACAATTTAATTTGAAAAGAAAGGAATAGGCCCTATATAAAATAACATTAATAGAAAAAATAATATTATAACGTTTAATACTTAAAACGCGTTTCGATGACCAGGTCATCATCATCAGTGATGGTTACAAACGTGACGTGAAGTATTAAACGTTTTTTTATGAGAAACTGTGTTCTGTTTTTTTTTTTTTTTTATGGTGTTATTTTTCATAAGTTCAAGTTTAAATTTTGTAACAAATGTCTTGTTAAATGTTAGTATAACTATATGTATGATGTAAGTACAGTAATTAATACCTCTCTAATCCGGACCTCTGATATGCGAAACCTCCGATATCCGGCATAGTAAAAAATAATAAATACTATATCTATAAAAATTGAATAATTTTGACCAGGTAGGAATGATGTTTTTGAGTTGGGAAGTAGGGGCATTGTTTCCGCGAATGCGTAGAAAGCGAGTGAATCACCACAAAGCAAGTCCCAGCAAGTGATCAGAGGAATGATGTATAGCCAGAAACGGAAAAACAAGATAGTGAAACAAACATAGAAATCGTTCAACTTCTCAGAAACGTTCCCGGTTGTGACGAAATAAACAATAATGGAGTAAATGAGTGGATCAATGAAGATGAAGTTTATGAATTCACTGATGGTGAGATATTATCGACTTAGTGAACACAGAGCCAGCACCTGTTGAAGATGAAGAGCCAAAACAATCCATGACACATTGTAAAGCATTCCAGGCGTTTGAACAGCTGATCGACTACGTCGAATGATAAGAAGAAGCTACAGCGACTGATCTCTTGCTTTTTCGCAGATGGAGAGATATTTTGTCAAAGAAGCAGGTTCAGCGAGCCAAGCAAGCCACAATTACATCGTTTTTACATAACAATGACTTGAGTGTAAATTAAACTTGTACAAAGTAAGTTTTTATTGTATTTAAGTCAAAACTTTTTTATTATTTTCCCCCATTTTTAATTTGCATTAATTGTATTAACCCTGTAGATGGCAGACTGCACTTTGTTACGCTCTCTCGGGCGTAGAACGCAACAAGCTCGAACAATAGCGAGAATTTACATATTCAGGTATTTAATACACTTAAAATCACCCGATCGTAATAAAACCGGCACCGTTGGAAAGCTAATCAATTAAACTTTAATTTTTATATTTAAAACTTTTTTGTAAAACGAATATTTACATACGTAATCTTTGATTTAAAATTATAGTATGTAAAGCAGCTGTTTTCCACGCTAAATCGCGTCTTTGAGAAGGTAAAAGTTAGTCATTTTCAACGGTCTGTAACTCCTCACAGATGTCAATTATCACAAAGATCATCACATCATTGAATTCATCAGACCTTTATCTTTCAAGTGGTGTCTAGATATCAGCTGTGGCTGTATTAGGTTGCGAGATATCGAATTTACAATAAAGGCTTGTCATTGGTCAAAGATCGGGCCAATTAGCAAGCATTTTTTAAATCGATTTTTACTATTAGAAATCGATTTATTCCTAAGATGTGTAATATACCATTTTAAAGATAAAATTATAAAGTTTTAGTCTAAGTTCAGTTGAAATAATTTAGTGATATTGTGTTGGCACAGACTGGCATAAAGAAAGACGGTTTTGTCAAGGTTTATCGCTATTTTCCCAAGCCATTCTGAAAGCCTTCAGGTCTAAGCTTTATTTCCACTTGATATTTTAGTGAATTGAAAGTGTTTATAGTTTATAAAACTGTGTTATATTGTGCTACAGTTATAAAGAGTGAAATTATGTTTATAAAGTATTGTGAAATATTTTCTAATAGATAGCAGTGTTCTTTCATTTTTGCTGGTAGCCATAGCATAGACTATATAATCTACCTGCAAAAATGATAGTTTAGCAATAATCTATACTAAAAATAACTATAGCAAAAATCAACATTTAGTTTAGTTATTTATACATGTTACAAAGATATATATAGTGGTTTTTAGACATAATACTAAAATTTAGCAATCTGCCTAACCTAACCTAAATTTGACAGATTTACGCTTATATGATCGCAATGCGGTTTTTTTTTATGTGTATGATATTTTTTTCCTACAGATTTCTCTTTATAACTATTTTCTACAACTGTTTTATATCTTGAAAAAATTACAAAAATATTTCTTCAATATTGTACAACTTTGTTTATAGGATTTTTGGTAAAAACCGTGGAAAGTTTATACACTTTTGTTCGTTCTGTTGTATCTGATTAGAAAATGTAAATTTTTTTGTAATTTACAATCTTACAGTTCAATTCTATCATTTATTCTCTACAATTGGTATAATAAAATTTCATTTTGGAGTAAAAAATACATAGACCTATTCATTTTAAAAATAGGCCTATTTTTTAGCGTTTTTGTAGTTGGAACATAAAAATTGTTATTTTCAACTGAAAAATTTTGAAATTAAAATATATTTTTACACATTCGTATTTAGAATTAAATTACAAAACTTTTGTATATTTTGAATAAAATTACAAAAAAAATTTTACTATTTTTTATTTACGCATAAAGTTGGTTTTTTTCCTTCCATTTCTGAACATTTTTTGTTTTCTAAGCTAATAACTTTTACAATTTCAAAATAAACAAATTTTTAGTGGCATATTTGAATTCTTTGAAGTTTCTTCTACAAAAAAGCTATTGAACACTTTTCGATTGGGGTTCATTTACTATTTTTGGTGAATTTTTAAAAATATGCTTGCAAAACGCTATAAACGGGCTTTTCAATTTTAGCTTTAACCATGCCAGTTCTAGGGTCAATACTAATTGAATGCTAATACTAGTAGGCCTGTAACTGATGGTTACAAAAAATAAAAATATAATGAATATAAAGTGTTAAAAAAAATGGATTTTCGATAAAAGTTGCAAAAAATAAATAAAAAAATATTTTCAAACTAAATAAAATGCTATATATGGATTATTCTCTACCTCTCCTGTATTTCATTTACTTATTCACCTTTAAATACAAAAAATCGTCGCTCATAACATCTTAAAATCATCTAGAAACACCTCTTACTTCTCTGCCTCCATAAATAAAATCACCATGTACCTCACCTCCACTCCAACGTAGAATTACACCTTAACATCAACCTTAAGCTTCACTTTACCTTCATTCACCTTACAAAAACTCACCTTGGGCCTACCTTAGACACTTTATTAATAAAAACCTTAAAATCACGTTTGTTTAATTCTCATATAAAAAAAAACTTATAATCCATATATAACTTTCTGTTTGCTCTTTTAGCATTTATGTATTGACACTTATGTATTGGTAATTACTACTACTGATTTATCATTTTAACTTAATTTTCTCAGGGGTGAATACTTGGCTGCAAAGTACAGGCTAGTTGGATGTGCGTGGCTAAATAAAGGAATCTAAGACATTGTAGCGGAACAACTGATTCTTTACTCAGACATTATTAAAAAATGATTATTTACAACAGAATATATCAACATTACAAAAAAAACAAACAAGTCAATTTTACAAAAAATCTGTACAACTTATAGTTAAGCCTATTCTGGGTTTATGACGCAATAAAATAAACTGAAGCTACTTGTTAAAATAATCAAAAATTTTAAAATTGCAGACTGAAAAACTTATGTCCTATGGCCATTATTACTTACTGCGTTGTTTATTTCACTGTTTTTACCTAGGATTTCTTTGTAATTACACATCAATACGAAGCACTATCTATCCATTTCGCGCGTTTTGTCGAAGCACATGGTTGACTTTCTATTAATTCACTTGTCGCATAACTTACACCATCGATCTCATTTTCCAAGTTCACACTAACGCCGAAGCACCTCTGCTTTACTTTAAAACAACATTTTTTACTATTCGAGTGAAAAAACTACATTCTTTACCAAAGTTCACACCTCCTGCAGCTTACAACACATACAAGCCTTTACGCCATATTTAGAGTTCTCTTCTTCACGTAGACCAAGCCGTACAAGACCTTCTCTATTGGAATTATTTCGACGCTTACTGTTTGTCATGCGTTCCGACACATATGCCGATTATTATGATGTGCTTTGTTATATACACTGATACATATTGTGATTTCTTTACATGTTTTTAACTGTTCTTCATTTATCAAATTGTCTATTGTGTAATCATTTATTTGTCCCTTTTAACCGTTCGTTCTACAATACGCACTTATTTTCGACTGACAATAACTTCTTATACAATTCATACACGTTATATCTTTTGTTGATTCATACACCCTAAGTCTGCTTTTTTACTTTATTTACTAATAGTCTGCCTTTTACTTTATTTATTTTTATTTAAATGATTCTACTTTAACTATTTGCGTCACAAAAGAATTTGTATATGTATATCAGAATTATAAATGTTTATTATTATATTGCGTCTTTCATTTTATTTAGACCAAACCTCTATGCTTTAGTCATTATGGGAAATTATTAATTTATTATCATCATGAATATTTCTGTTACATGGCTGTTAGTGTCACAGGCCTAAGTTGTACTTTTTCTGAAATTCAATTCACATAAATTAGTATATGTCCGGTAGTTTTTTTACTTCAGTACAATAATTGTTTGGAAATGTTTGTACTCTTTTTTAGCGTATTAACCATACTGTACGATTTGTTGTTCATTTCTACCACTTTACCCATATTAAAAAAGCCTCTCTGAAATCCGGATTTTTTGGTATCCGGATCGGCCTGTGCAACATTGATCCGGATATAAGAGGTTTTATTGTACTAGTTTATAGGGGGAGCACACAGTTCAATAATGCATATACAAGGGTTGTTAATAAAAGTCAAATATTAAGTTTATGTTAGATTAACCTTTCTAAAGTTGAAAGTTTTTGTAGAATGTTCAAAGTCAAATAAAGAAACATAAGTCATAGCATCGCACAAACACTTTATTATTTAGTTATATATTCTTTAGGTCAATTATTCTGAGGCTTTAGGACGATAGGAAGTTGAATCTTAAATGATTTCACTCCAAATTGTGTTCTATACTGGTGTGTGGTTTTTTCAATACTGAATCCCAATTAGGCTATTTTCTATTCATCTCGGAAATTTCCTTTAGCGCCGGCTTGATCTTCTGGGATTAGGTTTGTAAGTGTGTGTGTATGTGTTGAGGAGCAATAAAGTGTTATTTGGTTAAAAATTTGTCCTTTCTTTTAAAATTGATTTCCTCTGAGAGGTAGAAATGCTAGAATATACTTTACAGATATTATAAAACGTGGCTAACTAAATAAATTGACTAAAATACTTAACTAACTCCTTATTACAGTTAACATTTTACAAGCTACATTTTATATTCCTTGGTTTAGGAGCCTTGTGATTTTTAATTTATATTTCGTAGCAAATTACGTGGGCCAATCACAAGCGTGATTGCTTTCGTGGGCATGGCCGTAGGAGAAGATGTCTGATGCTCAATAAATTTTTAATGTCTAGGCCACGATTTTATATTTTTCTTGGCTTATCGATGCATATTTTAGATTTTCGCCAAAGACCTTTTGTACGTAAAAAAAGTTCTTTCATTAATAGGCCATATTTGTTTTTTATTTAAAACTTTTTTCTCTTATTCGAATTTATTCTAGCGCTTTCCGCTTTAAATTTGGTATTATTTGGACTATCGGTTCCTGACTTCTAATGTAAATACTTGTTCGTAAACTTCGGATCGGGTTTATATTATAATTTTCTTGGATGTATATGATATTTTAAATTTGTTTTGATGTAGAAACAATGTGTCTAAAATGTCAGGAAATAATTTTAATTAAATTTTGTAGTGTTGAAAGTCGGGTTATTTAGTGTTTCTTAAGTTTTCTTAGGTGTTTCAAATAATTACAACTAGGTGTTGTGAGTGTTCACCATCGACTACAGTTTGAATGGAATTCCTGAAATCTCCTTCTCTTTTCATTATTTTCTTTCTTTACATTTTGGTATATTTCGAATTGTTACATAGGATGGAAGCTAAAGATAAAAGGCAAAATTGGCTGTCACAAATAAACAATTTTTAAGTTGTGAGACAAAAATGTTAATCAATCGTCTAACTTTATTAAACATCTTTCTGCCCTAGTGTAATTGTATGTATACAGCACATGCTAAGAAGCCCTTTCTGATCTTGTTTAAATGTTTCTATTTAAAGAAGAAACTACAAAGTGTAAAAACACAGAACAGTTTTACTATACTTGAATGCAGCGAGACTTACGTTTCTCATCATCTGGTCGCTCAGAGTTTCCTTCATTTGATTCAGAATTTTCTCTACATTTCTCGCCATCTGGAAGTTCTGGGGCAAGATCAAATACTTTTTCATCCATTTTGTCGGCTTTTTCTCGAGACTGCCAATAAGATAGTCCAGGATCAACGTAATCTTCTCCTCTGCAAACATAATATTCTTATTTTGTTAACATGAAAAAACAATTGATTCTTCGGAGATCGATGTAGTATTTGTTATAATTAATAATATACACAGTGAATGCGTTTTCTTGGTTGATGAGTTTTAACGTAAATGTTAACAATGGATAGAAAAAAAAACATGATTTCCTTGTTGTTAACTGTTGGTTTGATTCAGTCAATAAAAGCCTACATTCAGAATATTTCTAAAAATGTACTACAAGGTTGTAATCTACTTGCATTAAATTCTCTTGTAGTATGGAGTAAAAGAGCAACTATAACCTAAATAAAAAATAAAAAAAATTCATTAATAGTGTTTTATAGGTAGGCCTAACTGTTGATTTCGATTGATAATAAAGATAACTCATTGGTATACCAACTAAACAATAACTTTAATGTATAATAACAACAAATACATTTAGAAGGGCAGGTGCACAAAGGCAAGAAGAATCAGGGTGTCTAGTGACATGACCTTTTGAAATTCCCTGACTTTTCCCTGCCTAAATTACTTTTTCCCTGACCAATATTAGAAAAAGCACAAACAAAACCATGCTAATTTTATTTTAGTAAATCAATCAAATTATATTCGTGAGCAAATCAATTTTTAGGGAATTAATTAAATATTTAATTAAACACGGTAATATTAATACTGTTCAATATTTAATACTATCTATGTTACTGTACCCACCACCAGCAGTTGCAAATTACACATTTATTATGACTATAAATATTAAATTAAACAACAAATTACTCAAATTAATTATATTTTATTATATTATAACAAAATAAATAACTAATTGGTTTTTGTAATCCAGCTACCTGTACAGATTTGCATTGAATATTTAATTAATTGGTACGAAGATACCCAAATTCTAAAACATTTAATAATAAAACTAACATTTCTAGAAACAGTATTTAGAGAAAGGTTTCAAGGTCATATCAAGGCAAGTGCATTGGAACAAACTGCCACAACCACTCCCGTAACTTGCCTATAATTGTTTTTACATATCAGAAAAAGTACGGTAGTTTTCTTATTGATTAATTTAGAAGTTCATCTTATCTTTAATGTTTATTTTCTCAATTAAAAATTGTATTAATCTATGATTTTAAATAGTTGTTTTGAACTATTTTCCTTAGAAATGTTATTTTTCCTGACCTTAACCAAAACTCCCTGACTTTTCCTTGATTTTTCCAGAAAAGTAAAATTCCCTGACTTTTCCAGGTTTTTCCTATTTTCCCTGTTGCTAGACACCCTGAGAATGGTTTAGTGGAATTGTTAAATAATGTACTTGCATCACTTTTTCAGCAGAAAAATATTAAATACTGTATAAGGTAACTGATGGGGTATTATACTCTGATTTGATTAGGTCCAGAAATTGATTGTTGTGCTAAGACAAATACTTATTGTTAAGCTCTTATTATTATGTTATAATATTGTGCATTATATCAGTGTTTTACGAGTTGTTTTTATTGTTTATATTAACTTTAAGTTTAATTTTGTGACTATTGGTATTTCTTGCAAGTGCATAGAGTGGGTAAATCTAATTCTTTTTCCTCAATCTTGGGAGAAAAACTCGAGGAAAACTAGTCAAGTAGGGAATAGTGTGCCGAGTCAAAGATTAGGATGCACCAACCAATGACCAATGCAATATACTTTATACCGGTGTTTTCAAATTGAACTTATTACATCATTGGCATCAGAATAAAATTAACTTCCAAACTTTTTAGTATTTTAGGCATAAATTAGAACATAAGATTAATTATATTATAATAGTAACTGCACATTTAATAAATCAAAGCCACGAACTGGAAAGACCCCGAGATAAGATATTTTTAAAGAGAATGTTATAAAACTATAATTAATAACTTAATTAACTGATTGTATAAGTGCTCTATATTTCATGAAGAATAAATAATAATTGTAATCATACTATAAAAGATAAAATAACTTTAATAAAAGAATTAAAGAATTGTAAAGCAAAAAGGACTATATTATTTAATATTGCTTCAGTAAAGAAAATAATAGAATGGAAGATCTAATTACCATGAAACTAATGATGCCACATGAGGATAATTAAGATTGAATTGGATTGTAATTAATCACAGTAAATGTTATAGTAATTAAATTAATTACTAAATTAAACTTAAATTTTCATTGTTTTAAATTAATTAAATTTACTTAAACATGGCTTAAGTCAATGAACGTTTATTGCACACAATCGCATAAAAGCAAGACTTGACATGGAACTGGGGTGTTTTGGCAGTCTACCACCGAATTTAATTCTAAACGAAGAGGAGATGGCCAAAGTATTTGAGTACGAATTTTTTCATAGAATGGAGGAAGCAGCCGAAATGGGCACCTCAACAGACAAATTTCTGGTAAATATCCTTGAAGCTCAAGGGACCCGCAGCGCTATTCTTGGATACTCAGCCACGACTAACCGGACAGAGTATTACATACACGCAAGTGAACAGGCGCTAATTGAACGCTTTTGTAGCAATACTAAATTATAGACAGAAATATGAATGTCTATCTGCAAAGCCAGCTATGACCAGGCAGTAATTAAATAAATATTGAAGACAGTTATTACCTGTTAGCGTATGCTAGCCATTCATCTCGCATCTTTGATCGTACATTGTAAACAGCCGTTACAATCTTATTCTCTATAGGTTCTAACTGGCTTATTATAGAGTTAAGACTAGCGACTAGAGCTGCGTTGGTTCCACGACCTTGTAACAGTTTTACATCCGCATCACAGAATTCATCGACTAAACAACGTAATCCTTCGACGGAATCAGCCACCATCTTAAAGTCGTAGTATTGTTTCTTTACACATTTTGGTGGTTTATGAAGCGGTTTTCTTGTAAAACCTGTAACACAGAGTTTGTAACTTTCGAATAATTCTAGAACACTGACAGTTTACAAATTGATTTACTGGTTTATTGTTAGACTGAAGGCAAAATATGCTCTAACAGTTTTACTGAATAAATTTAAATGTCCATTGAAAAACTATGAATTTATAAGGTGTCCCATAAAGAATGCAAGATTTTAATTGTTAATTAAATCATCATTTATTCAAAATTTTTAAATATGTTTATTACAATATAAAGTGCACTTACTGCGGTTAATTGTGGAACACGATATCAGACAAATGTCCTCCACGTCTATGGTGGCACACATTCACTCTTTCAACTAAATTTTCTATAACCTTATCGCACAGTTGTGGTTCAATTTCACCAATGATGCCTTGAATTGCTGTCTTAAGTTCCGGAATTGTTTTTAGTTTGTTGACGTAAACACGAGATTTCAAAAATCCGCATAGGAAGAAGTCATATGGTGTCAAATCACAGGAATCTCGGTGGCCAATTCTTGTCGCCGTTGCGTGAGATGAGATGGTCAGGAAATTTTTCTCGTAACAAATCAAATGTTTCGTTTGCTGGAACCAAATGTCTGCCAGATTCATATTGGTCAATTGAGGCCATAAAAAATTTGTTACCATGTTGCGATAACGTTCACCATTCACTGTTAATGCATTTCCAGCCTTGTATCCTTCGAAAAATACGGCCCAATCACTCCACCAGTCCAAAAACCGCACCAGACAGTGACTCGTTGTGGATACAACTGTTTCTGAACAATGACTCGAGGGTTTAGAGTGCCCAAAATTCAACAATTTTGTTTGACAATTCTGGTTGACGTATCTATCGAGTTGAAAGTACGCCTCATCGCTGAACATTATTTTCTTAGGAAAAACTGGCTCCGCGTTTTGCCTTTCTAAAATCCAATCAAAAAATTCTCGATGCTTCAAATGGTCCGTTGTCTTAAGTTGTTGTGTCAGTTGAATCTTGTAGCCGTGCATATGCAAATCTGTTTTGAGAATTCACTGAATGGTGCTCCTCGGGATGGCGAGAGCGATGGCGAATTGATCTCCGTGGACTCACAGTGACACTTTCTTTCACGACGTCAATGTTCTCGATAGACCGGCCATCAAGCGGATGTCCTGAGAGTTTAATATACACAATCAAACCTGTTTCCTCGAACTTTGTAATCAGTTTCATAACTGTTGACTGATTAGGTGAATTTCATCAACCGAAAACTCCACGAAGTTTTCGAATGCTTTCGGCATAACATTTCCCGTACTTATAATGCGTTTTGATAATCACAATGCGATGCTCCTTCGTGTAACTCTCCACATCGACTAACCGCACCTAGAACAGATGATAAAACAGGAAGTGCCAGTGCTGCCTAACATACCAACAATAGCGCACAATTTAAATCTTGCGTTATTTATGGAACACCCTATATTTTTCTAGTCATTTTCAAATAATAATTTGATAAGTATTGGGCAGCATTCTTGAGATAAAAAATAAGACTTCAATCCATTAAACATCTGAAAAACTCTGTCAAGTGCTGCAAGCATAGAGAGAAATCTAGCCTTTCTGTGCTGTAGATTATTTTGTCATTCTGTATCAGCAAACATGTAAAACTCCTTGAGCTGAGCATGCATACAGTATAAATATTAAAATATTTATATATTTTTACTAAAAATGCTTCAACATCAATAGGTTATACATCTAGACCAGTTTGTACTCAATGAAAAATGTGTGCCCCACATCCAGTTCCCACAATATCTCTTTTCAGCCCCTTTTTCAATCGACTGTAAACATTTTTACTATTCTGACAGTTTATTCTCCCAAAATAAGTGTAACAGTTGTCACTACAAAATCTGATTATTTTATTAGTTAGTTCAAATTAAAAAATCAAGAAGCTTAAATTTTATTTCATCCCGAGGTAAGAAATATCTCACCAAAAATTTCTAGGGCTTTGTTGCATTAAATCAATGTTAAATTAATGTTAAATCAATTAGATTTAGGACTTGCCATCTTCAATATTCCATTATCGTCGCTAAACGACGGCCATTAAGCCATTCTCAAGTTTATTGTCAGCTTTCCCTTCGTCATTTTCACAAACATATTCCGTTGGCCAATCAAAGTGCAAACCTCACAAGAACTGAGTCAAAATTTGCCGAACATATCATCCAGAATGACCATGGTTACTTCAGCCTAGACGGTACCCTCAAAATATTACATCGATGTAAAAAGGGAAAGTTTATGAACGCGCTAGAACAGTTCGAAATATACAAGAACTATAAAATAGATAGTAGCAAGTTACTAAACGAAAACTAAACTTTGAATATAACTAAACTTTAAACTTCGAAGTTAACCCGGTGATTAACTTACATACCATCAGTGCGTCAGTTCCGGTGGACATCGTCATATGTAGTCGCTCACAAATCAATAGTTTAACCATAAGGGCGTGTAAGTGTGTTTTTTATTTATTATGTAATCGATGTGTAATTATGTGTATTATTTGTGTAAATGACGAAGGGAAACCTGACAATAAACTTGAGAATGGCTGAATAGCCGAAACGGCCAGTGTTTAGCGACAATAATGGAATATTGAAGACGGTGAGTCCTAAATCTAATAACTAGTAATCAATATTCGGAATGGCGACTAACAATTGTTACAATGTTAACCTTTCTGCATTCAAATGAAAACTTTTGTAAGTAGTCAAAATTCTTTTTAAGATTAAATTTTTAACTGGGAATACATAATATTTTTAATTTTCTAGTAGTATTTTCTACTGTGTATAATACTAGGAAAATATAATATTTTACTACGGAAACCAATAACTTATACAGTTCAGGTAATACAAGTTATTCTTTAAAGTGAGTTATGTACAGTCAACTCCTGATTAAACGGGATCGGTTTATACGGATTGCGGCTCAACTGGGATCATCAACTGGGCCGAGAGACGAGAGAGGTGGTGGGGCGAGAAGTGAAAAGAAAAAATGCGAGTGACAGGAGGGCGGGTGGCCTTGTAGCAAACAAATAACGACTAACACGAAACTGATGCTACTGCAATCACGAATAGCAGTTATGTTATTGACGTCTCTAGCCGAAAGTGACACACGGCACAGCTCTGAGTTACGTCGCTTTCTTGACTATTTATACGGTTAAGGTGATGCATTATTATGTGACAAGCTCGTGTTACGAAAAATAAGATCCAAAATTTTGAAAAAGGAAGCAAATGCAAATAAACAAAAAACTCTGACGGACTATTTTAATTGTGTTTGAACATTGTAGATAATATATTGCTGTACTGATATTTCAATCTAAATAATGCAATGTTTGTAGTTTTTTATACGTTTTAGGAGTGATTAAAGGTACGGTATATCCATTATGTTTATAATTTTTGCATAATACCTTGTATTTGTTCCCTATACTATAATGAATTGCTTTAACCGGGATTTCACATTATCCGTGAGTGTCTTGCCGGTAATTATCCCGGATAATCGGGAGTTGACTGTATTATTGTTTTCTTTTCAAAACATGTCGATGGGGCAAATGTTTAAATTAAACATTACTCTTACAATTGATTCCTTACTGGTTTTTCTAATTCTTTAGGAATTACTTAAGGGATAAGGTTTCATACCACTGATTTTATCGTCAATTTCTTCTTCACTGTCATCTTCCTCTGCCAACATTGTCATAGCAACCTGAACACCTGATTCAAATACCTCCCACTGAAAAGAGAAAAGCGAATATTAAAACGAAAAGAGTGAAAGATGAACTTTCCCATGTTATATTAAAAATTAAAATAGTATAATAAATAATAAACGGTATAATAAACTTGATAAGAGTATCAGTAACATGAATCTAGTAATATAATTGTTGAAAATGGGATACACTATAAGCATAGCCTTCTCTAGTATAAGGCCGCAGCGAGCGAAATCTGGCAACGCCGCACACTAGGCCAAGGTCGGCCGGCTCCCACCATTAGTTTGCACTGCTAGACGGCGCATCATCAGTGATTAACCTCGTTGTTTTACGTAATCAGATACAATATGTAGTACCATTTAATGAAAAACCGGTGTTAAAAATATTATCGAACATACAAAAGCGAATGCCAGTGAACAAAATTAACGTCCGAACATAATTAGCGCAAATTTTATTAAATAATGCCATTAAAACGTAATTTAAGTACCACAATGAATGTCCGCGAAATAAATTGACGCCCAAATACAATATGTGTGACCATTTAATGAATAACATGTGTTAAAATATTATCGAACATACAAAAGCGAATGCCAGTGAAAGAAATTAACGTCCAATCATAATTAGCGCAAATTTTATTAAATAATGCTATTAAAACGTAATTTAAGTACCACAATGAATGTCGCCAAATAAATTGAAGCCCAAATACAATATGTGTGACCATTTAATGAAAAACCGGTGTTAAAATATTATCGAACATACAATAGCAAATGCCAGTGACAGAAATTATCGTCCGAACATAATAAGCGCAAATTTTATTAAATAATACCAATAAAACGTAATTTAAGTACCACAATGAATGTCCGTGAAATAAAATGACGCCCAAACACAATATGTAGTACCATTTAATGAAAAACCGGTGTTAAAAATATTATCGAACATACAAAAGCAAATGCCAGTGAAAGAAATTAACGTCCGAATAATTAAAATAAAATTAAACTTAAAATATTTTCTTAGGTCACTTTATATTCCTGAAAAGTGTAATCTCTTTGTTCGAATAAAATATATTTGAAATAAACCTTGTTGTTTCATCCAACCCGTTTACAAAGTTCCCTACACCTATATATATAATAGTAATTTTATCATAAACTCAATTAGTGCAAACAAATTCTGTTTTTAATACAAATTTATATCGCTTGTGCATAATACTCAGGGCTGGAAGTAAGTGGTGAATATTATACGTTTATATAAACATCTATTTTTTATTATTTAGTAATACAATTTGTAACATTGTAAGCACCATTTCATGCTAAAAATGAATCCACTAAACTGATTTAATTTTCATTACTTTTAATGTGAATAAGCGCAGTTTTGGCGAAATGTTGAACGTTTTACCGCTGGCGTCAATGCTCGGAGTAGGCCGAGGGTGGGGGTGAGATGCGGCGTTGCCACATCGAAGGCCGCGGCCTTATACAGAGAAGGCTATGCTATAAGCCTCCATAAAACGCCCTAACCTACTAATCATAGCAATCTACAACAATGATAAAGACCTTTCACCAGCAGGGATGAATGGGAGTTTTACGAATGATCCAAAAGTTTAACGGTCTCCTGACGTTAGCGCTCAACATCTCACTACTAAATGCACTTTCTAAACTAGAAACAATACATCACTACTAAAAGAATTATACAAACTACCCTCTACTCGTTTTAAAGAATACCTGCCAAAAAGATTGTTTCGGGTAACAAATCCTACTATGTGCGTCATTTAATCGACGAAGACCATAGTTACTCGGACTTTGGCAGCAACTTCAAACCAATTAAGACTAGCAGTAAACACAAACTTATGAACGCCTTAGAAGAATGTGAAACTACAAGGTTTTTAAAATATTAAACTCAAATAATAAACACCCATTATTAAATGACCATCGGAATTTTGATTTGAATACCCTGTAGAACGCAGAGATAACAATTCAGAATGCCCGCGGCATATTGCAGTTTTTTGGTGCTCATTGAAAACGGCAAAATTGAAAACCAGTCGATATCCGGGAGTCATAACATGCGCATCTACATACTGTGTTTTTTTAAATGTGTTGTGTGTTTGTGTCTGAATAATTTACGTTTTGACGACCTCCATGCATAGATGGATTTCCTGAGGATGAGATAAATATCTCGAAACGCGTCAAAAGTTGTTCTACAAAAGAGGTTCACTGACGAAATCCTGCTATTCCAAAACTAATCACGACCGAACACTGTTCGGTTTAGCGATAATTCGGATTAGGCAGATTTCATGAATAATATCAAAGTATTAACTTGTTAAGGCGTAAATTAAGTGCGGGAACATCTGCTAGAGTCAGTTCTATAAAGCGTTGATCGGCTCAGAGGAAAGCGAGGAGGAGGTGAACGCTCAAACTAAACTCATATCACATGTAGACGCTGCAAATGCTCTTGACCTTGCCTTAGTGTAGGTTTACACCATCAGTTTTTTTCCTTCCTTTGCATTATGATTCTGTTTTCTTCTAAAAATGGAAGGGAAAGGATAGGTTGTTCAAACTGTCCGTTTTGTCATCCCGCAGTCTGTCCTTAGTACCACATCGTCTTGAAAAAAGATCGACAAAAAAATAAAATTTGTTCGAGATAACGAAAACGGAGGAGAAAAATGAATGAACGCAACTGGCAGGTGGCAACAACACTACTAGTGCCTAGCTGTTTTATCTAATCCTTCCTTCTTTCTGATGGACCCGGTATACTTTTCACTGGACGCTTGTTGCGGTAACTTCCTTCCGGATGGAAAATGTTAAGGAAACAAACCCAGCTTTCATTCCAATTTGGTTTCAGGCATTTTCATCAAGATTAAGCTCTATGTATGTCTCTATTTAACTTATTTGTATAACAATAAATGTACATTTTTTTACGAACATCTTTTTAATTTCTCCCGTTTTTATGCTTAAAAAATCGGCATTTTTTCTGAAACCTGTTCGGAATAGCGGGACTCTACTGTATATATCAGTGACCTGGATACTGGAAAAATGAATTCATTACCCTATGCCCTGTACTCCTTTTAAACGATAAAGTTGGGTGTTTCAAATTGTTGGGAGATTAACTGGACAACAAATTTCAATTGAGGAGCCTTGTGAGTGTATGGTGGATCAGTGTTCAGGATGTACAAACATATTCAAAACTGTTGTAAGTAGGGAATGGAATATGGAATGCTTCTACAATAATCTTAAGAATGTTATATATTAGCCTACATTTTATTTATATTGGATACTAGGTGACCTATGCCAGAGTGGGGGTCATACAACCACTCAAGTCAAGAAACTATCTATATAATCAACAGCTTTAAGAATCAGCCTGGGCTGCCCTAAAACTGCTCCTATCTATGCTACAAAGATAGAGCTTATAATATAGCTATGGTCCTGCTCATAAGAAACAACACTTAAAATATAACTCTTTCTCCTATACTTAATCAATCAACCACTAAGCTACCATTCTCAATTAAAGTCCATCTATAATTAATTACAGACCTATTGAAAAAAGGGGAAAAAGAACATAATAAAACATTAATATTAATATTAAACTGCTCATTAATATTAAGACTGGAGATGATGGAATTTTGAGTAAGATCATTATCAACAAAAGCTGTTAGGCACTCGTGGCAAAAGTATATTATTAACGTTGGGAAATCGCTGTAAGTAATATGCATAAGTATAGGAAATCAGCAGGTTTTCTTTTCTAAAATATTTCTTGTGCAGCAATGTTAATATTTTTAACTTTAATAATTGTGAAAACACTGCTGTGTAACATCACCTGAAATCATATTTTTCTAACTAGATAAAATCCAAGGTCTTCACCAGGATTCGAACCACCAAAGTAAGAGACGCTGAACCATCGGCTAATGTATGCTGCCACAAATATGTTGAACTGTAGTTGTTCCAATCATTTATATAATTTAAATTATATACATTTGGTCAGTATTAATTTACTGCCTGAAAATTTTTAGAGTTATTTAGTCCTGTTAAACATGATTTTGCTATCTATTTAAAGTGTTTAAAAATGCAAACAACTTTTCTAGTGCATCATCAGGTACAACAGAGTTTGTTAAATACAGTGAGTTATTGTATCTTGTTAAATAAGAGCATCAGTTGAACAAATAAGATTTGATGACTCCAATATTTTACCTTTGAATCAGGAATTTTAGCCATTCTATAAATACGAATTTCACTAAACATAGGAAAGTAATGATAGCTGAATCCCTCATTGTCACGACCAATGTTCATTTCCCTCAAATCCTCAGTCTCCAAGTTGTTTATGCATTCTTGGATTAATTTGTGATTGTGCTAAAACAAATACAGAGAAAAGTACTTTAAAAATGCAAAGAAAATAGCTTTTATAAGTTTCCAAAATTAAATAAAACTAACCCTTCCCATGCTGAGCCTGATATAGTCATTTTTGTATTTGTAAAAGTTAAAAAAGAATTAAAAATTAGGTTTTTTAGAGATTTATTTAATATAATACTAAAAAAATGGCTGAATTTGAATTTAACTAAATCTAATCAAACAACGATAAAACTTATAAAACTAACTCAAAAGTACCAAGTATATTATCACTGAAAACGAAATAAAATAATAACAAAACAAACTTTGAAAATATTATATTACTCAGTGAGAGGTTAAAAGTTAAACCGAACAAACGTTAGTAAATTAAAAATTTTAAACAAGAAAGTTGTTCATATAAAGTGTAGCGAAAAGTTATTATTTATTTAGCTTTCATTAATATTATTATTTTAGAAGTTATGAAAATAAATATATCCTTCTTGATAACATGCTCTCCAAGGACACCTTTTAATTAGTTTTTCTTGATAAAAGGGAAAAGGTAAAATGAGAGGCAAGATACAAGGTCTGTTCAAAAAGTATCTGACTTTATTTTTTAACGCTCAGAAAACTGAAGGTTTGGTGGACATGTTTCAGCACAGACGTGTCCAAACATGTTAGGAATACGCTGATATTTTTCCTGGGATATAAGTTACGTCATTCATGTTTGAACAAGTCTTAAACAGAATAGTCTAGAGTACGCTCGTCAGATTTTTAATTTTCTAAAATGACAGAACGAGTCGATCACTGTTATTGCATTCAATTTTGTTACAAACTCGGCAATAATCAAACAGAAACCATTCGAAAAGCTTTTGGAAAGGATGCCATGAGTGCCACACAAATTTACGACCCCGAAATTAAAATGCAGTCCTCGCAATGGTGGCATCCGACATCACCCCGACCGAAATAAAAGCTCGGGCAGGTGCCTAGCAGGCCCAGATTAGGATCTATTTACGGCCCTAGGCTAAAATTCTAAATTGCGCCCCTTTCTTAGAGTCTTGATTTTTTTTTGCATATTTAACTGTAAACCTCATGTTTTAGAGCTTCTCTGGGCGCTATTTGAGCTGTTAACACAGTTTTATTTTTAGCCCTTTTGAATGCATTTTTAACTATTTTCCAAGAAAAATGTATATCAATCACGCAGAAACTGCGATTGAAATGCCGAAATGTATGAAAAGCCAATACTTGTAATTTGTAGTAAGCAGTAAAGCAGATATTGACTAATGACTAAAAAGAAAGCATGTTGAAAAATAAAACACTACTAAATAAACAACACTGTGTATGTAAGCTATTTACTAATGACAATCATTAAAATATGTACATAGTTTTACAATTTATTCTTTCTTTCTTGCTTTGGACCAGGCAAACAATTGAATTGTGCAAGTGAAATCCAATGTTTTTGTTATGTAATTTTAATGCTAAGGAGAGCGAGAGTGTTGAGTAACTAGTGGCTGGGACGTTGCTACAACAAATTATTGGGGGGAGGTGCAAAACTAAAATTTCCCAACAATTTTTACCATATTTCCCAACTTTTGTGTAGGGGTTCCAAACACGCAGAAGGGGGCTCTGGGTTATGTTTTGTGGAATAAATCCCAGTAGAGAAGGGCCCTGGAGTCTCAACCTCAGATATGTTTTTTGAAAAATTTACTTCTTTTAAGTAGGGTTTTTAAACACTGCAGGTGCTATATTAAGTACTTTAGAGTTTTCAATATTGTATAAGAATTTTAACATGTTTAACATGTTATTGAAAAACATTCCCCATATTTTCCCCACCACTTTCTTTTCCCCAATATTTGCAGCAAACTTAAAAATTTCCCAATTTTGGGGAAAAAACCCAATCTGGCGACACGGGTCTGGCAGCCTGTAGCAGTACATGACATGTCAGTGACAGTCAGTGTTGCCACAATAACAAGGGTTGGAACTAAACTTCCCAGAAATCATTTAAAAGAAGACAATGTATTTATTTGGTAAAGAAATATTTGTATTTGCCCAACATTTTTGGATTGGAAATTATAAATTACTTGTTATTAATTTGTAAATGTTGATAATTAATAACAAAAACTTTCAAAACCCAAACCCAAAGTTGGAGTTTTTGAGGGTTTTTGCATGCAATTTAATCAAAATTTTTTTTAAATCTCAAATTTCCCAAGTTTTTGGATTATAAGATTGTTGAGGGGTGACGCCCTTCTTGTTCCCCCATAGCGACGTCCCTGCCTAGTGGTGTGAGGGCGGAGTGAGGGGAGACTGGGGTGACGGCAGTGACGTGATCTTGGCATGAGTCATCCGCCGCCCCACTAGACTCTCCTCAACACCTGCCTCTCTCTTTCAAGAACAGTGCAAACCGGACGTTCGCTATTCACGCTCGACTAGAAGTACAAAATTTTTCGTTTTTCCTCGCGATCTGCGCCCCCTACAAGCCTGCGCCTAGATTGGCCTAATGGGTAGTCCAGGCCTGCTGTCGAGGTGTCGTAAATCACGAATACGCTCCCCAAGGGCAAACAATCACCAAAGAATACTATCAAGAGGTCCTCCGACGTCTCCGTGATGCTGTGTGGCGTAAGCGACCAGAGTTGTGGTTAGCAGGAACTTGGTAGCTTCAGCAAGACAACACTCCAGCATAATTTTCACATCTTATTCAACATATTTTTGCAAAACATGAAGTTGCGGTGGTTCGACAGCATCCATATTCACCAGACATAACCCCTTGCGACTTCTGGCTGTTTCCTAGATTGAAAATCCCTTTGAAAGGGCACCGATTCGAGTCAAGAGAGGAAATTATACAGAATGTGACGAGCCGACTGAACACGATTCCAAAAGAAGCCTTCCTGAAATGCTTGCACTAGTGGCAACACCGGTGGGAAAAGTGCGTGGAGTCTGGGGGGGGGGACTATTTCAAAGGGGACTAGTGTAATTTTTTTGCATATCTAAAAAAAATTTTTTTATTCAAAGAAGTCGGATAATTTTTAAACAGATCCATATAGCAGTGGGCAAAAAATGTAGAAAGATAAAAATTCACAATCAAGAGATATGAAAGAGATATTTTTCTTCTACATGTTCCTTTAAGTAATAACAGGATTCATACATTTTTGCCTTTGCCATTACAACTATTAATCATAATTATAACCATTATCACTAATGAAATTGAGCAACATAATTACAATAGATTCACATTTCTTGTTTCAAAAGATGAGATTAAGGATACTAATATTTAATGAACTTTTATATTAAGTGATATGTATTGACATATCAAACTCACTTTGCCTAACTTATAAAACACAGCAGAGGGGAATTATTTGCAAGTCAGAAACATGGACAAAATTTAAAAAACTTACCAAAATGAAATCACAAAGTCCTTTGAGAAGCCACACCCTCTGCAGTAAGCACAGTTCGTGGAACTGATAATCTTTTAATGGGTTTTCTTCTCCCATTACTAACCAAAACTGAGGCTCGATTCCTATTGCTTCAAATACCTAAGATAAAAATATATAAAAGCCATATAACATTTAATTTATTAGAGGCACACAGTAAAATAGGTAAATATAAATTTTATAATTTTGTTTAAACATAATTCGTCTTGCCATAAAATAGAGGGCTTCTAGACTTTTGCAGAAAATCATTAAATTGAGAAAATGAAGTTGATATTATGTTAAATGAAAATAGATATGAAGTACTACCTACAGCTGTTTTATGATCCTAAACAATTTCATGCAAATATTCACACATGACACTTCATCATAAGGCTCAGTTTAATAATGCATACTAACAAATACATAATGTCATAGGAGTAACAATATGACATTATTTTGAAAAATGCCTCAGTTTATTAGTTTTTGAATACCTTGTACCAGCTTTAGTTGATAGAGCACTATTAATATTGGAATCTATTGGTATTTTGAAATAATTCAAACTTGACACATTGTACAATGGTACAATATTGGTTTTAATAATTAAATAAGATTTAAAAAATAATACATGGATACGCTTAAAATTTTGTTAGCAAGATAATTTTGAATTTTATTGATGATCTCGGGGAGCGGTTTGCTCGTGCTGGCATAAATAAGTTTCAGGTTACGCATCATTTGAACTAATTATAATTTAAGACTAGGTAATGGAAAGTTCACCGTTTCAATGGATTAGTAAATTGGAGATTAATTTTCTAAGGGTTTGTAGGATGCTGATTGCTTACTTCAATCAGGATAAAGTTTGTTGAAAAAAGGTCACTGTTCAATACATTTATTAAATTCACAGTTCACTAGTGATAGCTTTAAAATATTTGCCTTTTTGTTTTATATTCATATACCTTTAAGCAAACATTGGTATATACTTATAGTTTTTCATTACACAGTATTAGAGTAACTTTTCCTTGTGTTTTTAATTCACTGATTCAAACACAACTATACAGTTTTAAACCCACGCCAAGTCTAATAGAGCGTCGTTTGAATTTAGTGCTTCCTAAGCCTACTTTCTTCTAATGGGGTTCACAGATTATGGTTCTACAAAAGTACCTTGGATTTACGTATATAATGATTGCATTTGGTTGAATTTTACAATTTGGTTTACATTCTCGTGTTGAAAATGATTCTAGACATTTAATTTACATATTCTATTGTACTAATTTGATCTTAAAGTGGTAAATATTATTTTATTGAAGATTTTTTGTTGTTGACGGAAGCCAGTCCGTGTAGTGTGAACCCTACTTCACGATTCATGTTTTTTGCCATAAACAAATATGTCTGCCGTGGCTTTGTTTGATATTGTAAAAGTTGCAATTGTATATTTCAAAATTAAATAAGTCCATTACTAAGGTCTCATTGAATAAAATTTGGTTTTTAATTTATCGAATGTGTTTGAATAATAAATAACGTCTTGGTACTCGTGTTATTTTGTGATCTGTGTTATGTGTTGATGTATAGTGGATGAAAGTTGGCCTATTTTGGATTAACGTGTGTTTATGATGGTGTTTGATTTGATATCTTACAAATTAATATAATTTACATTCTGGTTATTGGTACATATATATATATATATAGTTATAAAGATTGCTCTATGTGTTAGTGTCAGGTTTATAGGTTAGTGTACATTTCTATTGGTAGCCTATTATATAGCTATCAGCTGGACCTTTGGATTCAAATGTAGGTCAAATTGTGAGTACTACAATAAGACTTCAATAATCCGGCACGCTCGGGGATCCGGTGATGCCGTATTATCGAATATGCCGGATTATCGAGGTCTTCCTTTAAAAAGGTTTAAACAGGGAATAAAACATAAATAAACGCACATGTACTATACATGAACACGTAAACTACACGTTGATACTACGTAACATTAACTGCGTAGAGAGATTGACGCTAACTGATGGGCCTCAGGTAGGCACGGCTCCATTCACCTTTGTTGTTGGCTTCCGTTAGTCAGTAGCCTACAGTACGTGGTGGAGGTTTGCTATTTTTAATCCAGCCTGTCAAAAATTTTTCGAACCCCTTTCGCTTCCAAACCGTGCAAAGCCAGGGTCTCTACTGGTCACGGAAAAGTCGCGGATTTTAGTAAGGGATCACGGAAGTCATGGAAAAGTCATGTATTTTGCTGAAAGGTCATGGAAACAAATTTTAAAAGCTTAAAACAAAATCATTTTGTACATAAAATATTTATAATATAAGCTCTCTGAGCGCTGGATTGTAACAAATATAAGAAAAAGGTTCCGTTCACTATCATGCGAGTGACACGCTGGTGTTATTTGCAATCATAGCCCCGGGCTTCAAAATGATAAAATATTTTTCCTATAATAACCTGATTAGTTTTTTTAAAAGACATTTCTAGTCTTTAAAATAATTTTGAGCGTACATAGAGCGGAGTAATTATGTGTTTTATGTTGTTTCAATGTCTTTTTTGCCGAAACATGAATATAAACAGGAACAGTATTCAGTAAGCGGGGAGTATGGGCGTAGTAGGGAACAGCGGAGCAGACAAGTTGCGGCGTAATGATACGCGATTGTTTGAAACTCAATTTTTTTAATTTTTACCCTAAAAGTCACTGATTTTATTTCTGGGAACTAGACACCCTGACAGCGGTTTTAAATCGAACAACTGTTTACAAGAAATTCAATGTATCTTTTTCCAAAGATTTCAATTTGTTCAAATAATCTTCATCAAGTGGAATACGTTCAACAAAATACTGTCAGCAACCGATGTGTTAAACGGTCACTTTAACAATTTTAAAGATGACGAGAGCACATTGTTTTGAATCGGTTCGATTTTTAGGAGAAATTTTGATTGAAATGTTTGTTTTGGACAACTTTATTGAGCAGTAGATTTTTACACACTGTTTTGACGGATGCGAGCCAACGGACAGTGTAAACCGGGCTTAAATCACTCAATAATTACAAAAACTGCCATTTTTAATGAGTGAAAATTTTCAAGATGATGGATGCCGAACTATCGGGTCTGCCGGATTATCGAGGTCTTACTGTATTATAATATGGTATACTCTACCTGTCTATAAGAAAAGCTTACCTCAAGAGTATTGTAGCCTTTACTGTGGTACAGTCTGTACCAATGTGCTACTTTATTGTTCAGTTTACTAGTCCAGATACTGTAAGGCATTGCAGGACCAGCTTCCAACTTGGCTCTTGCTAAAGGAGGTCTGAAATTATAAACAATAATAATATAATTTAAAATCATTGATGGTCCAGATTAACTAGTAGTTCAGTGAACAGTAGACGTTGCAAAAAATCTAAAATCTGCTCTTTATTGCAATTTTTTATGAAAAAGGTTTTTTTCTATTAGGAAAAATTCTCCAAGCATATGGTATAATATTAATATTTAATGTTAGGAAGATATCAAATTGGGATAGATAATGGTATAATTTCTTCGTTTCTACTTAGAGATCGTCATAAATACTTAGAGATCACTGTTATGACGACAAAGAAGGGAGTGGGAAAAATGCTCTAAAACGACATAGATAAGCCTAACCCTCAGCTACTCAGTACTAGACATATCCTGTGTTACAATTCAAATATTTCCCTAACTCTGTAAATAAAATAAGAACGAAATTAAAAATACGTATTGGAGC
Source organism: Philaenus spumarius (assembly GCA_018207615.1). Taxonomy (NCBI): domain Eukaryota; kingdom Metazoa; phylum Arthropoda; class Insecta; order Hemiptera; family Aphrophoridae; genus Philaenus; species Philaenus spumarius. The sequence goes on from JAGFPH010000080.1 coordinate 455,111, forward strand.
GAGAGAGATAGAAGTCAAATTGGAATGTCATTCATTTAGTTAATCCGTCATACACGCCCGACACCTAGCGACAATTATGCGCAACACTAAATACTACAACGAAAAGGTACAATCAAATCACGACTTTCAACTCGAATTCATTAAAATAAAATTACAAAACGAATCTGTAGACCTACATTTCCTACATCAAAAATATTCAAAACTAAATTCTGCATCCAGGAAAGCTAGAATAACAACATAAAACCAAGTCAATCGACAAAGATTTACGTTAAAATGCAAGGAGAAACTAGGCCTATCTAATTACGAATCGAAGAGAAGTTGGCAGAACAAATCCGATTACAAGAAAAATACATTCTTATTAGAAAATTAAACCAGGCCTATGAAAAGAACCAATTTTTTACATCTCAAATGTCTTTGGTCTAAATCTAAAATAAACGCCGATAAGCTATTATAAATATAAAACCGAAGCCTCGACCGACAAAATTTAATCGTAAGCGGATATTTCATTTATGTAAACTCCTCCCACGAAACGCTGTGATTGGTCCACGTAATTCTTGCCACCAAATGAAAATAATACAAAGAATAAGATATACATTCTAGAAATTAGATAGCAAAATTATTGTAATAAGGAGTTATTTAAGTGTTTTCTATAATTTAACTGTTTAAAATCCTATTAAATTTCATTGTAAAACATTGTTATGTATCAAAACAAATCCACACAATTAAATAAAGATACAATTCCAATAAATCACACTTCACGACTCCCAAACACCTATTACATTAACAAACCCCAATCCCAGAAGATTTGAAGATTCATCAGGCGTTATTATCCATTTCCTGGAAAGGTGGAGAAGCCCCAAAAGAAGGACATTGTTAAGTTGGCCACTGAATAGTGCAGTTGATACAACTTTGGCTGTTGAAATTTAAAGAAAATAATCGGTATTTGAATAAATATGAAGCTTATGAAGTTCAGTGTTTTTCCTTCCTTTATAACAATTATTATCAAATTTTAATCTACAAGAACTAATAACCAATTGGGTGAGAACTTTCCATTTAACTAGGCCTAGTCTATTTTAAGATCCAACCACCAAACAGTTACCTTAGAGGGATCACTTATCTGTTTAAACTAGACTGTGAATAATAATATATATATATGTTATGCATATAGATTTACCAAGAACCTTTGAACTTTAAATTATCGTAAATTCAGTGATCCATTATAATACTAAATCCATTAACCAAATAACCTTTTTGACGATTCCATATAATCTTGCTCTCATTAATTTTGTACATATGTTAGTTGTGTTATCTATAATCAAATTTGTTTTCTTTTTAAATACTTTGGGAAAAAGACGGCACCAACCTACCGAGTTAAGATCTTGTGTTTTAAAATTTTATTGAACAACAATTAATAAATTGTTTATCATCAAACTTAGTATTCATAATCTAAATAATATTGTTCTCTAAAAGGAAATATCATTTTATGTATTACCTGTAATAATACAGAAGTAAAAGATTGTTTTATAATTGTAACCCTTGTCGACCATCTTATTTTAATATAGATTTAATTGTAAAGTAAAGTTATTGTTGGTTGTAGTACCTGTATCGATTAACAGGTGACTGGTTATTTCATTTTACAAAATTTTAAAGTGTTTTAAATGTTTTGTGTTTGAGCTATGTGTTTTGTGTTAAGTGTTGTATGTGTGTGTTCTTAACGACGTTCAGATGAACTGAGGGTATAACAAAAAGGATTTGAAAATGATCTGATTAAGAGATCGAAACTAGTAATCCAAGAAAGATCACCAAATAAGGAATAGGAAGTGACGCTTTTCCAATAAAAAGGTACTTATTGATACTTATTATTAATACACACTATTTCCAGAGGCTATAACTCACCTTAAAATGAATAAATATACGATTGAGTCTTGCCGCGCTTCTGTACTGCCCGAGCACTTTCCAAGCAAGGTCATGGGTTTAGTTACACACAACACACAACTGACACCGAATAGCGTGGGAATTGTTCCTTAGGAGGGATGGGAGAGTTAGCAGTGTTGTTTGTAGTGGAACCCCCACGCTACCGATTTCAATAGCGCAGATTACATTTTACGTGTGAAAAAAATACGTAGTTTGTTAATTTCGCAGTTTGATTTTGAAGAGGGAGAAAATATTCAGCCTCACATCAAAGGAAAGAGGGAATTCTAACATTTTTCGAGTTCTGAGAAAACTGAATTCAAAGTTTGACATTGATATTTTGTAAATTTATGATGTTACAACCGAGTGATTAAAATATTTATTGACGCTAAAACAAGGGTTTATAATAACGTAAAATATAACGATTCAACCAGATCTAAAAAAAAATGATGCTATGTCCGAGTTGACGTATTAGCCGAGGCCGTTAAAACCAAGTTCAACTGTATCAAAATTTTAGACCTACTCCTAAAACGAAGTGTCTAGTGCTTTTTACTACTTTTATACTTTAGCTTGTAACTAACTTGTATCAAGGTTTGATTTGTAGAGAACAGAAAGCAAAATTTAGACTCTTTAAGATTTTGGTACTGAAATAATTTGAAAATGTACAAAAAGTTTATTGATTCATGGAATCAGATCAAGAACCTTTAAAACTGAAGCCACTAACACTGACCATTCGTCTACCGTTGACGCAGTGAAATATGAACAATTTGAGTAATATACGTTGCGAGTTGAGTAATATAAGGTGTATAATAGTATTTTACAAAAATCCCTGACTTGTTTCCTGACTTCAAGGACTATTCATGGCAAATTTGAAGAAAATCAAATAACGCGTTTGGTCGTAATTGCGTAACAAACAGACAGAAAGACAAAATGCCGAACGGTCTTGAAACAAGACCTTGTTTACGCTCCATCAATTAAGTTAGGTAAACTAGAACAAATGATAAAATATTATTCTATGGATAATTTCAGTAATGATCCTTATTTGTAATAATAGTTAACTTCCTCGTTATAATACAGTAATACCCATACAGGTAACACAAAAGGTAACTACTTGATTTATACAGAAAAACACAGAATTTATTGACACCAGCAAATTGTAGAATAACTTTTGCCAATAACTTTTTATCCCTCTTAATCCAATGTCTAATTGACCAAAGCCCATCAGATTACCGAGTTTCCAGAATGCTGAAGGTAAAGTGAAAAATATGTATTGCATAGAATAATATTAAGCCGCGTTTGCACCGGCCGACCAAACATGTTCGGCGAACAGTGTTCGCAAAAATTGTGCCATACATCGTGATGTTCGCCGAATTGTTTGGTGAGAACGCTTTCTCAAACATTACTGAGTGTTGTGGTGGGGGAATGGCAGGAACTTGTTGTTGGCTGTAAAAGTTCGCCCTCAGACCGAACATTTCAGTCAAACTCATGAGTGGTAATGCAAAAATACACTCATCAAAATATGTTTATCAGGAGGTAAACTGCCACTCGATTGTAAGGTGATATTCCACAAATCATAGTTTTTAAATACACCCCATCTGAAGTACAGCCTTGACAACTAACATTAACAAAAATGAATAGTTTGAATCAACCAGAGCCATCAGAACGATACTGTAATGCCCTTTGTAGTTAAAATATTGAGTGCCACTATCAACAGGGCATTGTACAACTACATGCTTGCCATCTAGGGCTCCAAGATACAAGTCAAATTGCCATTTATTTTTAAAACGATTGGAAACTAACTCCCATTCTTGACAATGGCTAGGTGTTTTCAATATTCAGGTGAAGCACTGAAAAGTGCCACCAGTACTATTTAAAAAAATGCTTTGTTTGGAAATCTTAAATAGTTACATTAGAGATGTATAAGAATCCCCCTTAAATCCCTTAAAGTCAAATCATCTACGCTTACAGCATTGCGATAATTCATATCTTGTTTTGAAATAGTTGGTCCTATAATAAGCGATATATGTAATTTAAAATCTTCACTACATACCCTTGCAGAAGTTGTGAACAGGCTACTTGCTGTTAGGTCTGCACAAAATGTTCACAGCACTCATCAATTGTCTCTGCCCCCATCTTTGAGGTCGACGAGCGTACATGAACACATAAGCAACTGCTATGAGCGCTAAACGACGACGCAGCGTACGTAAATGCACTCATCAATACACAAGTGTACTTCATCAACTGACTACAATGTTAAAAATGTTTGCCTCTCTCTAGCCGTTGATTGTCAGTCTGTGAGCTGTTAAAAATGTTCGACAAACATATTTGGTGAACAAAATATTGAATGTTCGCCATTCATGTTCGACCGGTGCAGACGCTGCTTTAGGTTTATTTTAGAGGATAACTACACTATAGACTTTGGCTACAAATCAATACAATATATTTATCTTCATAGCGCTTGTGTAAAGATTGGAATAAATAATTGTAAAATGGTTTGAGACACCTGGTTTATTGCTGGGTTACATTAGTTGAGTAGAAGGGCAAGCTGACTCGGCCGAGTATTCGGCCCCAGTTTGTACTCGCTGCATTTTAGAAATGTTCGTTCACATGCAGTTTAGAAAAGTTTGACAGTAGGTATGATGAAATTTCACAAAAACACGTTTCTTTATTCGCATTCTCCACTAGACTGAACGGTTACACAGGGCGAGTAAGGTGGCAATATAAAACTGTTGGTGGTGGGGGAAGGCAAGTGGGTGAGCAGTTGTCTGTCTGCTGAAACCACTCGACTCGCCCGCCAACTAGGTCTAGGGACCGACTCGCCGTTCTGTCGACATTTGTCAAGTTCTAACTCGGCCATTAACTCGCCTTTCTACTTGACCAATGTAAACCAGTCCTTAGACAATATTCTAGAAATTCTTCATAATTATAAATCTGTAAATGAAAAACAGCTTGTAAGTAAATATAAATTCAGTAGATATAAAAAAAATATGATTGTGTACTTTGTAATGGTTTCCAAATCAGTACAAATTACGTATTTGTGGTGCACCCGACAGGAGATTTTATACTAACTTCTAAAATATTGGTAGATAACTGCTTATGAAAACCCTTCATGAGTATCAGAAACCCTGAATATGTAGCACAAGTCTCCGACTACAGCTGATCAAATATATTGCATTGATAATTTATTGGAAGTGCTCGTTCAAGGAGTACAACAACTCAATTAATTTAATTTGGTGAGAATGTTATATTTAAGAACTAAACTTTAAAATTTATAACTCCATTTTATAACTTACATGAGCATGGACGTAATGACTGTAGCCAGAGTAGTAGATGCTTGAGGCATTAGAAGCATACGTTCTATTTCCGTATGAGAGACAGGCTCTATATTGAGCACACTGTATACCAAATGGAAGAAATGACCAATTTCTGGAAACTATCAACAGAAAATCAGGAGATATTTATAGAGCACATAGCAATATAAAATATCACCTAAAGTTGAATAAATAACAAACAAATATTATAAATATAAAATATAAGCAAAACAATTATATGAAACTATAAAACACTTAACATTGTATGAAGGGTTTCAAAATAATTATATTTTAAGAAAAGAAAATATTCAGATCACGATGGCTTATTATCATTTTTGGAATAAGAAGTAAATTGGTTGTTCGTGAGTAGCTTAAGAATTTATAGTTTAGGGGCCCTTTATTACTTTCGGATGCATTCCAAATGCATTTGGATCTTGATATCTTACATGGAAGTTTAAATATCAACCCTTTATATTATTATGTAATCTCCAGCTAAAAACTCAATATTAAAACTACCTTACTATTAAATAAAATGAAAAGTCGTACCACTACTTTGATGTTTATAAAAATTCACTTTCAGAAATACAATAGGCATAAAAAAATTAAATATTCTATGGCTACTTTCATAAAATCAACTGCTTGCATATACACACCAAGGCAAGCAACACAGTTATTTGGGCCGTTTCTAACAACAACTTTGAAACTGTAAAAACCTTCCAACTCAAGAGTAATGACACACACAATGAGAAGCAACTAAACAACTTTTCAGTTAAATTGTGTTTTTCAAATGATGAATGTCACAACCAAATTTGTCCAGAATAAATAAATTCGGAGAAAAACTTTGTGCTAAAATATATAAATGTTTATTTTGTCTAATTTTCATTTTTTACTTTTTCTACCAAACCTGTACGTATTAAAAATGATTTATGAAAATACAAACAACCAAGACGTTCTCTAAATAATAGAAATTAGAAACATTTCTCAAATTATATCTATGTTAACAAGACATGTGGAAATAGTTTGTAAAATGTAAAATTATTGGTAATGAAACAATAATTCTTTTGAATAAATAATAATCATCTACTAACCGATGTCTTATAAATAGTTTGGGTGATAATAAGAAAGGCCAAAGGCTGTTTAGTATAATTTTATTATATAATTATTATCATCACGTCCTTTTTTATTTGTTTCGAACAAAAC
>JAGFPH010000080.1:481532-533529 GCA_018207615.1 Philaenus spumarius
AACAAGCTGGATTTTCACACCTACAAGTCAACCATAAATATAATTTCGTTGATCCTGAAACCGGGGCCCATACACAAAATATTGAAAGGATGTGGGGTTGTGCTAAATGGCGTAATAAAAGACAAAGGGGTACTGCCAGACACCACTTGGACAGCTACCTCGCAGAATTCATGTGGCGGACGATGGGCGGGGACGACCGCTTCATGCAGCTACTCCGCGACATCGTCCAGTTCTGGGTTGCAGTCTGGGAAAAATGATATTTTGTTATTTATATATTATAGGAGTGTTATTTTATATAATAAAAATATATTTAGTTTGTTTTGATTTAATAACCGTGTCTAAATGAGTGGGTTCCCGTTAACCGATAAGTACCGTAAATTTAATTAGATTTTAAGTTTATTTATACCATTTTTTTTCTACAGTGCACCGTTTCCGAGATATAAATAAAAATCCAAAAAATGGGACATTTCTGCCCCCCCCCCTTCCCGCCCTTAGCTCTCCTCCTAGGGGCGGGGTTTTTTGGTATGTTTACCTTCTAACGATTAATAACAAAGTCCTGAAGCCAAAAATTATCGCATATTCCATGCACTCTACATCCCTCTTTTGAGCACTCATTGACTGGACTATAAAATTATAAATTAGGTAGAGTTATGGACAGCCCAGTTGGCGGAACGCTCTACTACTCATTCCGCCTGCCAATTGCGTACTATCCTACATGAAGACATTGCTTCACAACCACTGTCTGACTATTCTTATAAAATTGTCTGTTACGATATATATTTATACCTAATTTATATTTACCCATGAATAGTTTATTCAACAACAATTATATTTACATAGTAGGATTTTAAAACTAGAAACCGAAAGATAGGAATTAGACATTTTTTTAGTAATGCCGAGTTATGAGTCTAAGTCCGCAAAAGGGTACCTAGTAGTTTCCTTACTGCTGGCACAGCCAACTGGGCTGCCTCTTACTCTAAAATTGGTTAATGTGTAAAGTTTTAATGAGTAAATACATGTAATGTGTATTAACAAACTGTATTAAAAAACACTAAAATTACAGTACATATTAAAACATTAACTTACAGTATTAAAAAAAACACATAACAATTTTAAAGTGTCAACATTACTGTGGGGAGGGGACAACTGTCTGATCAAAACAACTACGTAAATGTCTCGCCGACTATACGAGTCTCATCGCGCTTTTGTATTGTCCGAACTCTTTCCCAGCAAGGTTAGGTTTAGTTACACCACCAATAGTTTCTGTATTCATTGGTTACACACAGCACACAGCTGACACTTATAGCGTGTGAATATTGTTCCTTAGGAGGGGTGGGAGAGTTAGCAGTGGTGCTTGTAGTGGCCCCCCCCCCCCTACCGCCTTTGATGGGACCCGCCGCAGTTACATACGTGTGAAAAAAATACGTAGTTTGTTCATTTTGCGGTTTCATTTTCAAGAGAGAGAAAATATTCGGCCTAACATCAAAGGAAAGGGGAATTCTAACATTTTTCGAGTTCGGAGAAAACTGAATTCAAAGTTAGGCATTGATATTTTGTAGATTTATGACGTTACAACCGAGTGGTTAAAATATTTATTGACGCTAAACCAGGGGTTTATAATAACGTAAAATATATTGAGTTGGCCGAACCTAAAAAAGAAGATGCTATGTCCGAGTTGACGCATTAACCGAGGCCGTTAAAACTAAGTTCAACTGTAAATATTTTAAAGCACCTTAGAAGCATAATAGCATTTGTTAAGCAATTTATATTCAAACGGTCCATTAACCTTATTTAAAAGGGTGTAAATTACAAACAACATAGGCCTATCTGTTATGGTTTTTAAATAACATAACAAAAAATATATTAAAAGAATGGCAATTAAATTTGTGTTTACGACTTTGTGGAAGTGACTAGTTAATGTTTACTTGTGTGTATATAGACATGGAAGCAGAGATTAAATCATTCACTTTGCATGGAAGTGTCATTTAATGGCCCATAAATACAGGGTAAAATAAGAATGTTTATTTTTAAGTAGCCTTTGAAATAAAAATACTAGTTGGAAATCAGTGTAATCAAATGTAACTTATATTATAACAAGGTAAATAAACGGTACCAGGAACTGACACATACTTTCTCACAAACGTATTTAAATTATTAAACAGATTCAATGTGACTTGTAGGGTGGGGTAGGAGATTAACTAATAAATATTATTATTATTATCTAGAGAGAAAACTATTCGATCGATTTCGAACAAATTTACACCAAACAAGTCAATTAGGCAAGTATAGATGCACGAAAAAAGTTTTGAAACATTTTGAAAAAGGGGGTTGTCCTTTATGGGCAAAAAAAACCCCAAAAATCAGTTATTATTATTAGCTAAACGAAAATTTTTAGAAAGATGCAGTTTTTTGCATATGGTAGGGTACATCAAAGGCTACAAATAAGCCAAATTTTATCAAAATCGTTAGAGCCGTTTTTTTATAAAAAAATAACTGATTTTTTGGGGGTTTTCTTGCCAAAAAGGGGGTTGTTTTTCAAAATTTTTCAAAACCATTTTTCGTGCAAATTTGTTTGAAATTGATCGAATAGTTTTTGCTCTAGCTTTGTATACATACAGACATACATGCATACGTACATACAGACAGACATTTTGTAAAAAAACACTTTTTTGGACTCAGGGGGTCCCAAAACGGATTTTCCTCAAAAATCTCAACATCGATTTTTTTTGCGATCACTATACTTTCTCTATACTATAGTATAGTAAGAAAGTAAAAGCCTTCTGAGGTCGGCTATTTCAGATGGGCTAGGAAAAAATATCCTAGGATAAAATGAATCAGATCTTCCGATTGTTGTGTAATTTTTGCATTTCATATTTGTTTATAAATGGCACAATTTCTGTTTAAACATTGTGTTAAAGTAATATTTTCTGCTTTACACATGTTTTTGGGAAATTGTCTTAAAGTACAAAGAAAGTGATTTACCTGTCTTCGTCAGTCAAAGGAGTACTGTCTCTAATTATTTTCCGTTTCCGATGTTTTCGAGTCTTTCTTAGTGTTTCTTCTTCCTCCATCATAATATAAGCCTATTCTGTAAACAAGACCATTTTATATGAATTACAGTACAATTATTTATTTAAATTTGCTTATCAAGATAAAAAAACACTTAAATCCAAATTAAATATTGCTTTTTTACAATTTACATTACCGACCAAAGGTACTTGGTAGAACTCAATTTTAATAAAAAAAACAAAAACAATATTATTTAGTATATTCTACAAAATTTTGATTGATTCTACCGACCATGGTTTCTTTCTGTGATAAGCTGCCTTATCAATTCCGTCACTGGCAAATCCAAAGTAGGCAAGACTCAATACAAATTTTGTAGAATTTACAAAATATTATGTGTTTGTTTTTTCACGTTGCTTTTTATTTTACTGTGTTTGTGTTTTAATATTTTTATGGTTAGCAATAATCATAATAATATTCATAGGCAATTTAACGCTCTTAAATCTTATTTTACACTTTCTTGAAAGATCCTTTATATAACAGTTTCTGTTATGAGAGAAAATAAGGGCGGAATGGCAGTAATATATTTAAAACTCTTATTTCTTGGAGTTTATTTGGCAACTTAATAATTCCATTTATTTATATATGTCCATTTATATATATACGTACCGAGAAATAATAATAACTAGTGGACCCGGCAATGCTTCGCTATTGCTATTGCTTGATTTACCTAACCTAAAATTATATTCAGTTTTTGATCCAAATCAGTTGTTGATCAAAATCAGCTGTTGATCAAAATCAGCTGTTTTAAGCTTTTCATACGAACAGCTGTTTTTTGTGCCCCTGATAAAATCAAAAGAAATCTTTCTTCTTCTTCCTTAAGATTGACCTTCCATAAGATTAACATTGAAATTTTGAGGGCCACTGGGGCGTATCCCTGAGGACCGATGTAAATTATAATGGGATTCTGCTCATCTACAGGACACTACCTTTCTAACGGTATGCGCGAATTTCTCCTACGATGCACACAAGCTGAGAAAAAAGGACGACAAGTTTTGTGCTTGCCTATTAATATATAGATGCTGCTTATTGCTTTATAACACAATAACGAATTCATTGGATGTTATAAAAATCAGCAGATCATTTCATAAATTGACCAATCGTTAAAATTCTCTTATCTTTTGACGAACGATTAAAATAAGTCAGAAATGCTACAATTTCAGGTACAAGCCTTTATAGCAAAACAATAAATGTACAACGTAATGTGACACATCAGGTTAGGTAAAATTTTATTTATTTATTGCATTTAATAAAAAAAAACATATGTTGTAACGGCGTCATTTTGCCATAACAGATTGCTCACAATGCAAGTTAAGTTGAGTCAAAATTTTTAAAAAATATTAATAAATTCCTATTTTATTTGTTAAAATTTGTTTTGAATTCAACAAGCTTAAATGTTCTATTATACAATTTTAAAATTGAAAGGACAAATCTAAATTAATATTTATAAATATAATAAAAATTACTATTTTAAAAATTACTATTTACTATTTGGTAGGATTACTATAGACAATTACCAAGAAATTTAGTTTTTTGTCGATAACTCGGTTATCCTTTAACCTACAGAACGAAAAAAACATTTTTTTTGTCTGTCGTTAAAAAATAAAAATATTTTATCTCTTGTACATTTTTTGAAAAGTTAACGGTTTTCAAGATATTCCACCTTAAATATTTGTAACGGTCGCCATTTTGAAAATTATAAAAATAAATTCTTTGTGTTTGGTACACTTGTAAACCTTAACATGCAAAATTCTTATTCCAAATTTGAACTCGATATCTCACCTATTTCTGGAGTTACAGTGAGTTTTTGTAAACAAACAAAATGGCAGATTGCGACTAAACTAAGCCGAATTCGAAAAAAATTTACTGAACATTTTTTATTTATTTCAATGAATACAATAGGATCCTGTATAGCCCGCTACGGTTTTTAGGGACACCCTGTATGTGTACATATGTGTTCACACTCTATTTTAAGTCCAACTTTTTCCAAATTTGGTACACACGTTCGTTGTCTACTCGGACGAGTTCGTTAGCCAAACAAATCCAACAAACGGAAGAACGTTTGTTGTCCGGAAGTAACTGATTTATTTCGATTTTTCGCACTAGAATGATCAACTTTTTTGGGGGTTTTATCTAAAGAAATAAATGTAGGATATTATTCTACACGTTTTGTTTTTTTACGCGACCATATAGCTCGCTTGGTTCCCCCAAAATCGATAAAAACATAAAATACCATAAAAGTACCCGGTTCAAATCCACGGAGGGGATTTTACGTGTGAGCATCTGATCCGAGGCCGACGGCCGAGTTTGTATGCTGCGAGCGCAGCGAAGCAGTCCATAAACCGAGGCCGCAAGGACGAGGTGCAATTTAGCAAAGCGAGTTTTCCGCTGCGAGTGGGATGAAGCAGCACGTGAGCCGGGACTAGGTTAAAAACAAATTGTACTAATATATTTCGTACACACAGGCACCTATTCAGCGCCTTCGTGTGTAGATCAATTTCTCAAATAGTTGGTTGAAACCTTAAAACATATAACCTTAATTTTGGAAATTCGCTTAATTCACGTCAGCAGTTCAGCTGCGTGGTCGAATTATTATTATTATTACTAACCAATAGTTTAAATAATGGCCCATATGAAATATATATTTTTAAGTGCTATAAAACATACAGTATATGTACAAAAGTAAACACAACCTTGGATTAGTATTTTAAAATAGCATATTTGCAAAACCTTTAACGCCATATTTCTGAAGCCATTTGAAAATAAGTTGAATACAAGATGTGTAATGTACACAAACAAACATTGCAAAGGCCTACTCTACATACAGCAGTAGCGTGACTTTTGACAGGATGTAGGGTTTATGTACACGAGAAGAAGAATTTTCAATTTATTTAATCGGCTTTCTCATCAACAACAAACACCTGCCTCGCCTTAGTAATTACAAGTTGAACATTAAAACAACAAATACAGTTAATGTGATTGAGGTTTTACGACAAACGTTTATAAAACCTATTAAATGTTATCAACCAGCCTTCTGTTTATAATTTACTGTGCTGTGCTGTACTAGGATATACCGCACTCATAATGCTTCCTTATTTCTAATCAAATAGTGTACTCTTTGATGTGAACAATTTATTCAAGGTTCTGCTGCAACCTTTGGGTCGATAAGAATAATGTTAAATCTAATAAACGGTACCAGGAACTGGCACATACTTTCTCACAAACATATTTAAATTATTAAACAGATTCACTGTGACTTGTAGGGTGGGGCAGGAGAGGTGATTTATTAAAGTAGGAGATTAATTAATAAATATTATTATTATTATTATCTAGAGAGAAAACTATGCGATCGATTTCGAAAAAATTTGCACCAAACACGTCAATTAGGTCTTCATAGATGCACGTAAAATGGTTTTGAAATTTTTTTTTAAACAACCCGCTTTATGGCCAAAAAACCCCCAAAAACAGTTATTATTATTATTATTAGCTAAACGAGAATTTTTAGAAAGATGCGGGTTTCTGTATAAGGTAGGGCACATTAAAGGCTACAAATAAGCCAAATTTTATTTTAAGTAGTTTGCTACCAGCTGTTCCAAAAGTTTTATCAAAATGATAGACTATTAATAACAATAAAGCATCAACACGTCATGAACTCAAAGACCGAGATAACCGACAATCCCGGTTTGACGTAAGAGTTAACAAATAGAAAATACGAGTAACGAAAAAGCGTAATCAAATTGGTTGCTATGGCAATTACAAATAGAAAATACGCGTAACGAAAAAGCGTTATCAAATTGGTTGCTATGGCAATAAATGTAAAACATATTTAAGAAACATGTGTTTTAGCCCGGACAACGAATGATTCTAGCAGGAAAGTCAATAAGCGGAAAGACCAACTATGGTACATTGTTTGGGGTACCTAGTAGTATAACATACTAGAAGTCCTTGATCCTAGGGGTGGCGGAAGAGGGGGGAGGGGGTTAAAGGTACCATTTTTTATTTTTTGCCTATATCTCAGTAGGAGTTGGTCCTACAAGAAATATATACGTATACAAAATTAAAGCTGACAAAACTCTACATTTTTTATACCTATAGTATTTTTGCTATCTGTTACCGTTAATGAGATATACGCTCTCGAAAATCGGTAATTTTCGGAAAAAAAACGTTTCTTCGCATTGGAATACTTTATTATTTTGTTCCCCATGCGGTCTACCCTCGTGAGGTCTCTCCAGTTCTTATCTCGTTCGTAGAAAGTCAAATTATTGTGTATTTCGCCTCAGTATATTACTTTATTTTATTATTACTATTATGTCGCTATGTCGGCGGAAAAATGTTTTGTTTCTCGCTTTAGTTGAGTTAGTTTATATATATAATGTCATACGTCCGTAAGAAGTCGAATTATTGTGTTTTTCGCCTTTTTATAGACCCCCCCTTTTAGGCATTCGTTGACTAGGCTATTTAGGTTCATCAATTTAAATCGGTTCCGTCCGGCGTAGTTCAGATATTATATTTAATTTATTTTACCTGCCTTAACGGCAACACACACACAATAATTTTAGGTTAGGCCTAGACTGATGATGCCTAGCCTTAAACAAAGAATAAAAAGTAGAAATCAAACTAATTTCCGACTATTATTTTGTGTTCTTAAATATTCTAATACAAATTTCCCATGGCTATGTCAGCACAAATTGATTTCCTGAACATGTATCCACATCGCCTTTTTAAAGTTTTTACTAAATTCCGTTGATCATTACGAATAAGATTAAATAAGATTGCGTCTGATTAGTGATGTAGGCCGGGCATATGCCCAGTGGGCTGGTCGTTTAAAAATGGGCATATGCCCGGGCATTTGCCCAATGCAATTTTAAGCGCCCAAAAACTGGGCGTTATAAAAAATGTAGTTTAAGGCAGTTTTAACTATTATATTTCAAGTTTTAATTATTATAGTTCATGTTTTTAATCTTTAACTGCCTTCAGTGCTTAGTTGTGTTCTTAAAATTAACATTTTAAGGGAGTGGGTCATTATCAAGAGATAAGTTGACAAACAACTTAAACCATTAAAATAAACCCCTAAAACAAGTATATACTGTAACACAAGTATATAACACACTTTTGTTTACCAATGTATTTTCTTATTTATTAAAATTTAAGTCTGCTTTTAGTTTTATATATTATAGTCTGCATTTTTTTATCTTTACATATTTAAGTTAATAAAATGTATTTGTTTTGCGTCTTTGATTTATTTATATATATATAAATACAATTCACTAAATTTTGATTACTAGATCTTGCGTCTCTTATCTTACTAGACCCTTCATTCTTTGTTTCTACATTATATGAATTTACTTGTCCCATCATACTTCTCTATCACATGGATTGCATGTGTCATGTGACACAGAAATATGTTACAAATTTAAAATACTGTACAATCGCTTTGGGATATCAAATATCAACAATGTTATTTAGCCCCACACATAGAAAAAACAGTAATAGTTTCTTCAAGAGAACTATGAATTAAATAAACACTCACACGGTTTGGTGTAATAACAGTAAAGATCACTCACAACAATTAACAAAGAATAATATAGATAGTCAAATGTTTTAAACCTTAGACGGATATTGGGAATAAAATAGGGAAAAAAAGACATTCTGTTGATTTTTTTGTACTAATATGGGATGTGACTGACGATACTCACTACGTTCTCCCCTGAGGAATGTGTCTTTTAGAATATAAATCTAGAATAAACAACAGTAGGCCTATAAAGAAAAGGGTTTTCTATTGCAAAATGTAAGATCTTTTCAAAAAATAAGTTGTATTTGATATCAGAGATCTGGTGGCCTACAGTTCAGTATAGCAATAAGAAATAATTAATTAGGTTTATTAGCCTTTAACTGGATAAACGTGAGGGCGCTTATGGATTTTGGGCGTTTATTTGGGCATATGCCCTGGGCATTTGCCCCGACATTTAAACGCCCGGGCGTTTTACATCACTACGTCTGATTTCTTTAAGATTAAAATAGTATCTGTAAAACCATTAACTTTCCAGAAATGTCAAACTGTCACCATTTTGAAAATCTATAACATATAGTTTTAATTAAGGAAAAACCACGCACAATATTAAGTACAATTTTATTGAGGCATTTCCTTAAAGCTTAAAATGGAGGTCTACCGATTTTAATTTCTGCCGTCGATCACAAATCGTACATGCCTACAGTTTTAATTACTAAAAGCTTTCGTAGATGCTCTAAAGTTGGGTTTTAAAGATATTCAATATTACAAATTTTAAACTATAACGTACAATTTTGATTATTACGTTTTGGTAAAACGTAGAATAGACAAGTTTGAATACCAAATTTTGACTAAAAACTTAATAATTTCTTAAATTTATAATAACTTTTTAGAGAAAAACAGAAAAAGACTGATAGAGAACATTTTTTTAAATTTTAATACCATAAATCACTTTCCGAAAATTACATATTATTTAGATACACATTGAACAAATAAACTTATCTGTATAGACCTTGTTAAATTATCAAAACTGAGTAAAACGTTTTGGTAATTCAGACTTACTCTTATGTCCGAATGTAAAAATATACACAATTTGTAAATCTTTAAAATGACGTCATAATTAAATTGAAGAATACCTCTAAAAGTACACAATTTTAATACATTTAAAAATCGAAAATCTATCCGTGGGTTAAGTTAGTGTCTTATTTTTATTTGTTGGTTATAATTATTATGATTCGTGCGTTCAGTTTTGAACTAAACACATCGTTTATAAGTCTCCGCATATTATCATAGAGCAGTTTGGTCGATGTAGACTACACGAGAGGGTGAGAACATCACTTACGCCAGGAATGTAAAGGAACCTTGCGATACGTGCGCGGTGGTGCAGTCGGAGCTGGCATGGACTCAGTCGCGTATCTAAGGGCAAGTCGGATGGACAAGAAGCGTTTGGCTTTGGGAGGAACACCACTACCGCTACAAGCATGGAACGTACCCCCTACCAAACCCAAGAGGTCCAACGTGTTACCCAGTTGTTCTTGGATTGTAAACCCAATGCACGACTTTACGCAAAACTCATCTCTGCATGGATTGCGTTACATTGGGGATACGAACCTGCATATTGTAGAAAGGTACGTCATGTTCTGTTCAACAATTGGAACGAAAATTATCAGGTGAATTTCGAATTTTGTTGTTTATTTTGGAGTCCGTATTCAATAAACCAATTGGCAAAATTCACGTATTTTCATATGTTAGGGAAATAGTTTTGTGTTTGCTTCGATAACGTCCTTACTTTATGTTCATCGAACTAATGAAGAATTCAATTTATTTACTTTGAATTGTATTTATCATTGTTTTCCCTATTAAATAATACAAGAAATGCGAGTTTGACTTGCAAGCCAATCATTATATACTTTAACTAAAAATATTAATAAAACACAGAATATACCGTATACTCCCACAGATTGTTCTCAGTAATCCTCTGATGCTTTCTCCTCTTACACAATAAATATTAGTGTTCAGCACTTGCATGAAAAAAAAAACTCTTTTTCATATTTTTTTCTAAAAATATATTATAGCGTTTTCCTGGATAGGATTATAAGTCGTATTTAAATCAACATCCTTTTTTTCTTTTCTTGAACATTTTATCAATCGGTTATTCATGCCTTGTCATCTATTTTTGTAATCATCTTTTGTTACTACATACTGTAATTACTATTACTGTTATTTATTTGTCATTATTTGATCCATTTGCTTTTCATGCAATAGCATAGGCACGTATTCTATTACTTTTACTTTGTAAACACTCTCTGCAGATTACTTTCCAAAACCGCTGATCCATTCCCATTGTTTCCCCCGGTACCCAACTTTCTCTACTCTATAGGCCTACAAATAGTTTTAATTTTTCAAACCAAATTATTTACAACAAAAATGAATTCTACGGAGGAATTTCAAGCAATTATTATATCCATTTATTATTACATACTTCGATGTAACTTTTTTCCATAATCGTACATTAAATTTCTAACTATTTATTTTTATATCAGAACTTTTATGCCAAATTCGTATAAGGAACCCTATAGAGTTGGTCTACATTTTTAAAACGAAACCTCACTCGAAAGGGTTAAATTCTTTCATATATTTCATACAAAAATGTGGTCATGATAAAAGTGTTACTGAGATAATTCTAATGACACCGCTTTGTCAAAAATCTATTCAATATTTTAAGAACTAAGAGCAGACACAAAAATAACACTTGCATTCAAGTCATAGTGTGGTAAACCATAATGATTCGTTTTGGCTTCATCGCAGTCGGGGTAAAAAGAAAATACTTCTTTAAAATTTTCTGAGACGAAAATGTTATTGGTAAAAGTATTTAAATTTAACACTACTCTTGTGGGTCCAAAGTCCCTATTGGAAAAATTGAGCTTTGAGCTGTAACACGACGCCAAAAGAATTCGGAAGTTTGTCTCGTGGTGATGCAACAACAATTCAAGGCGCGGAGCATACAATACGTGTCGTTGCAGACAACATTTGGCCTCAACTATTCCCGTCACCATCGATACTTCCCAAACAATTCCCATGGTTCTTATGTGTCAACACTCGTCCATTATGTAGCGCCTCCTCGGGCTCTTACTCCTTTTTGCTTAAGCAGTCACTTTTTGCCCACAAGACAAATGAAGAACGGGGAATAGAAAAATACAACGTAAATTCGCAATCGAATCTGACAGTCCAAAACTGGGGCACTGAAAACCTTCTGCTCCATCAACTAATCCATCACTACACACTCAATACAACAAGCACAAGTGCATCAACAAGTTAACTTTCGCTTGCATTACTCTGGCACCATCATCCACTCTCAGATGTTATACAATTATATACATCAATTATTTGAGTTTTATTTTAACTCAAATGCATTCTTTTCGTTCAAAATCCCTACGAGTTGGTTCTCAATTCAAGTTCTCAATTCATCTATCTAAACCTTCAATTCTTCCTGAAGAAATTTTCCATCTCGATTTTTAATTGATTTATGTGAAGGAGTGTTTCGGATATTTGTCTCGTGATGAGTACTGTATTTAATCCTCATTTTGTCTTTCCTATATTTGTTTTAAGCAATATCATTTTTTTCTATTTAAAGATATTTAAAAACCTACTTTCCTTATTCATCTAACACGTTATTTTAGTTATTTTGTCTCTGCAACCGTTGATATTTTTGACTTTGTAATTTCGACTACCTGTTTACACTCTTAATGAAATCATCCTTCTTCCTCTTATCAACTGCTTTAATACGCACAACCTTCACAATTAATCACTTTTCATCCATACTGCCACTTTTCTCATTCCACGCCTCTACTTCCATCGTGTTCTATTCTTCTTTGATAATGCAAGATTCTTTTACTCATCTTTCAACTAAGCAAGTACGTTTGCAATTGAAAATGTTTTAGCAACTGGTAAGAATATAACGGAATTGTTAACGTTACAATGTTGGGCAGTTTATTTTTACCGGTAAAATCACCGAGATCTATGCCTTAGCTCGATATTATAAATGTGGACAAGGCTTCAGTAATTTTTAATTTTCTCCAGGTTGTTTTGGTTCGGTTCGTTCTGCTTAGCCGTGCTTACTGCTGCTTATTTCATATCCAACTTGTATCAGAAATGGCAAAAGAGTCCTGTTATACTAAGTCTTTCGCCGACACCTACATCACTTACTGCTATACCATTCCCAGCAGTCACTATCTGCAGCATGAACAATGTCAAGAAATCATCAGCTGAATGGATTAAGAACTCGTAAGTATAGAATTTCAGTTGATATTCATTTCAAAAGTATTCAAATTAATGTATGTATTTGTGTGTACAGTAAGTTCGTAAATAAGTTTACACTTAACGTTTTGGTGTGTTCCGCCGTTTTCAAATTACGACTATTGGCGAAGGTGTAAGTTTGTGCGGAGTATTACAAAAGTGCTACCAAAATCAAGAACAAAACTTGTAAATACAGTTGAGACACGAACAGCCACACAAAGTTTGTCATATTTCTTTCAAAAAATCAGTATAATAAGATCGTACTTATTAGTAATGATCCATTATTGCACAAAATGTAAGGTTTTAACCCATTCAGTGCCAGGAATTTTGTTTGTTGCTTGTACTACCCAAAAGTAGCAGGCATTTTCTCCCATAGTGTAAGGATTTCATAAAAAAAAAAACTGTATTTTAATAAGAAAGTTTTAACCCGTTAACTTATAACGACGGCAATCCGCCTGAAGGGGCGATATAGGCAATATGGTTGCTTTGTAAAGTAACTAATTTATCAGTTTTATTCTGTGCAAGCCTCAGCCCAGTGGATAGCGTGGGGTCTTCCTGATCAGAAGATCCCGGGTTCGAATCTCGCGAAACCAAGTAGTTTTTCATATCTGAGGTTTGAGGGTAGCAGAGCGGAAGTAAAGCAAACGGTGGTTGGCTCGCTACTAAGCTAACGATTTGAATAATTTTACTATAATATTTCTGTATATATATTTTTTACTTTAAAAAAACCCAACCGGCGACATATAACAAAGACGTATGACAAATAAATAAAATAAAATAAAATAAGAAATCACGTGGTGGCGAAGAATCGTCACCGTAGCACTCAAAGGGTTAATAAAATTTTTTAAAAAACATCAAGGAAAATTCGAATAAGAGATATAAGTATTCTGTACCTCAATTTAAATCCTATATACTGTTCAACAAGCTAAGATAACCTGACCTTAGACTTGAGTATCAAAATAGTCAATAGAAAGGTTTGAACGCGTGGCCGGACGATTGTTCTGATAACGCTACGGAGCCAATTGAAAGGGAGAGAAGGATGGGATGATTTGCTTGATATTGGTAGAAACAAACTCTACTAGTCCCGACCATAATACACGAGCTATTTAATCGGCCGATTAGCCTACATACAACAGGAGTCGAAATTTCGGTTCCCGATAAATCGATCGCACCGCTACAGCACACCATACACATCATTTTTAGTCTATCTTTAAAAGTAATTAAAAACCTACTTACTTCTAGTACAGATTGTATTTATGGGCCTTTTCTGTTATATCCCCGCATTTACAAACTGTTTTCTAAAACTATTTTCAATTCTCAAACTATTTTATATAGAATGAGGATTAATCGGGAATGTCCAAATAACTACTTATAACTACTCCATAATATATAAGGAAGGAAGTTTCCAGTTTTTGTTGATATTAGATAGGGGTTATCGCAAACGCGTAACTTTACTATTCGACTCTAGCCTAATATTTTTGCAGACAACGACGTTGTTTTACATTTTATTGTTCAATGTTGAACACAGGTAAACATACTGTGACTAAATAGGTTAGGTTAGAACCTTTTAGGTATTTTTTTTACTATTATTTTTGCATTTCTGGTGGTAAACTAGGCAAAATAGTTTGTAAATGCGGGGATATAACAGAAAAGACCCGTATTTATTTACATTACAGCTACATAATACCAAATAACTTTATGTAATCACACTTTGTGTAGGTCTTTAGAACAAGTAGCGGACATAGAGAGGAAGTTGTTGAACGATTTGTGCCAAGATGATCCAAATGTAGCAGATGCTTCTCTAGATAATATTACAATCAAATGGAAAACTATTCAGAGTTTTATGGTTAACGTAAGTAAAATAATATTTATTTATCAACTATCGTGCCCGGTGTGTATATTTTTAATCTGGGATAGGCTGTTGCACAACTCATAAACTGTTGGGTTTAAGTCGAAATCTCGAAAAACAAAAAATACCAATGTTTCCAAACTGTTAGTGCTTTTCAAAAGGAAATTAATTTAATTAAAAATCGAACTTTCAATATTATCAATACAAATTTCATGAAAATCTAGAGTTTAAAATGGTTGCGAGGTGTTGCGTGCAAATAACTAAATAGAATGTTGTTCTAGATTCTAGACCGTCGGTTTAACACAGATATGCCCAGTCCAACAGTAGACTAACTTGTGCGTCTTGTCCTCTATTCTTTAAATGTTTGGTACACTTGCATGCACTTCTTTTTTAATTTCATTCTTTCAATCTTTTATTAACCTCTATTTAAAACAATATTACATATTAATTACAATCTTTTTTATTTAAATTTACTTTTATGTACGTATATATTTATGTTAATTATCTTAAGTTGTATGTAATTTTTCGTAAAAAATTTATATTTTACTTTTGAAGTGTAAACTTCTATAGGCGCACCACGTCCAACAATTTTTTATACATGTGTGTTTACCAAAGTATATGAATCGGATTTACCGTCACGAGTTTCACCATGCATTTTGTGAAACGCTCCTAACGTAAAACGCTTTATTCCATCTGTTTGAACATTTTTTGGTCTTACCGAGATTCGAACCAGCTGAGTTCATTACCAAAGACTTAACTAGTTTTCCTAATTGTCTTAACACACGTTTCGTAGTCGCAACTCCATCATCATCATCAACAGAGCCGTTAGAGGTCGTCAACATAGACATATTGTCAACGTAAAAGGGACTAATAAAGGGACTTGGACACCAAGAAATTAACTTTTTCAATATAAAGATAATTATTTCTTATCCAAAAATTCACATAGTTAAACTCGAAAATACTGAAACAAAAATTATATCGTCAATTCTTATATCACTACCTTATGAATTTAAGTGTTTACATTATCCTTGCAGATAGATTTCTTATACTAGTAAATTTCCCAGCCAAGTTTGAGAGAACAGCCAACCTGCAAAGATATGATAGGCCTACTTACGTATGAAAACTAAAAGCTCGTCTCGAGTTATAAACGGAAAAACAGACACGTGAGTTTATATTTCACTAGCTCTGTATATATATTTGCCATACACGGTTGTGTTTATGTTAAAAATAGGCCTAGATCTTAAAGAAGTCATAACCTAGTGAAAATGTAGACTAATGTGATTAAACAAATAGACATTTAAACTTCCATCTTTGTGATAAAATGTCTTTATAAACCTCTTTCTAATAAATAGTTTTAGTATGTGTAGCTAGGTTAATAAATTGAAACAGTTATTGAAATCCGAGTTCAGATCCAATAGACCTACCAAAAGTACCATTAAAAGTTTTATCTTAATTGGCAAGTTTTGTTCGTAAACATACAAACAAGATACAGTTAAAATCAGAAAAATTAAAGTTAAATAAATTGTTAGTATTTAGTCAGTGTAAACAATGAAAAGGAAAATTACTCCATGGACTCATTTCGAAAACGCAAAATGAAATCACACATGATTAAATAATTTTCTCCGCATTAACATGTAACCATGTCTCTCAGTCAGAGAAGGAGAAGAGGTAAGGTATTTCAAATTGTATTTGGTGGTCAAACGAGGTATAACTACAACAACACGGACAGACATGACAAAACTATAAAGATCCCATTACTCCTACAAACTCTAAAAATAAATGTGATATGATACGGATAGCATATAGTATGCCATAGTTGATAACGGGTTTTTTCTTTTTAGATATTTTGACAACATCCAACATTTATTGCTAATTCAAAAAATGAATTTGAACTTTTCATTAAAGTTGATTTTTAATGCATTCAATTACTTTAAAAACATTCGCAACAATAAACACTAAATTTACTAATGTATATCAATAAAAATAAGGAATTCTTCTTTACCAAAAATTAAGTGAGATTCAATACGGTAGATTGAATGATTATCATAGATGATCATCAAATCCGTTTCAAGCCACAGTCAATTTAGTAATGTTATTCCACTTCATTGTTAATAATTACGATCTTTAGGCCTACGCATTCATTGCATGTTAAATGAACGAGCAAAAAAAGTTGAGGAATACAAATAATTATCAGTTTGAGTACAATTTTCCGCCAATCCTAGCTTAACCCTTTTATTTGAGTTCGTCGACGCGTTTCGGAGTTCCTCCATTAAACTGATCGTATTTATCCTAGCAGATATAATTTATATCTAGGGACGCGGGAGCGTCCCGCGCCCGTCAAGAAAATCGAGAACGAGACGGCGACCAAGAACACTGTTAACGCGACAGAACAAGTACGGGTTTTCACCCTCCCCTACCTCCGACCCCCTGTGGGTCAATGATGTTGATTTTTCATACACCGATTCTCGAGGGGCCCCTGAGGACGTGTACAAAATTTTAATTTTAGGGACCATCAGATCACGGAGCTATGGAAGTATAAAAATCGTTATTTTCAAAGTTGTTCTACTTCTTGTTCTTGTTCTTTGACAGGGCTACAGCCTCACAAACTTAACGGATCGAGCTTAGATTTTGCACACACATTCGTTATGCTCCAACGAAGTGCGTTTTATGCAATTTGTCCCCCCTCCCCCAAAAAAGGGAGGTACGGGTTTCCCCCCTTTTTTCTGGGGGGTTCACTGGTATTGATTTTTCGTACACCCATTTTCGAAGTGCTCCTGAGGAAGTTTACCAAATTTTAACTCTTGGGACTATCAGATGTCGAAGTTATGGATGTTTGAAAATGGTTGTTTTAAAAATGTTTCTACTTCTTGTTTTCGACGGGGTTACAGCCTCACAGAAATAACTGATCGAGATTAGATTTTGCACACATTCGATATGCTCCAAGGAACTGCATTTTGTGCAATTTAAACTCCGTCCACTATAAAATGAGGGGGTTAGTTTTTAGGAGTTGGTTAGAAAGGGTCAAGATTTTGTCAGAGTTGTTCAATGGGGGGACCTATGAAAAAGTGGTCAAAATTTACACCCGATAGGCTATGTTCAGTAGAAGGCGAGTTATTTACGGTTTCAAAACGCTGAAAATGATTACAGAATGGTTTATTATTTCTTAAAAATGTTTTTTGTTCATAATTCAAAAATACTCAGTTAATTCAATTGGGAAATGAGGTCACGTATTTCCTCATTATCATTACTTCAGTTCAGTTGAACTATTTTTTACTGATTCTAAATTCAAAAACACTAGGCCTAATTGTTAAATTTTAATAAAACTGCTGATTTCACCCATCTTAAACAAAACCCAGCTTAGATTATACTTTGGGGTTATGTTTACAAATTCAATCATAATTTCTTGTGAAGTTGATATTTTTAAAATATGAGTTATAGAACTAATGTATGCTATAATACGTTATAAGATTTACTTTGAGGTTATAAACGTGTATAAATACAACCTTTTGTCATCAATATATTCGTTTATACAAATTTCAAGAAGTACCTATTCGTTTAGCTTCGGAAACATTCGTACATCTTGGTATAACATATAAGCGTATTTAATTTTTTTCATTATATTATTAATAACTTCTAAATCTTTTAATCTATCAATATGAAATAAAAAGCAATTAAAAGATAATAGTTTTATCTTTCTTTAAATATATAATAATGTTAAATAAAATATTTGAACAAATGGGCCTACAGTTGTATAATCCTTGTAGTTGTGCACTTTTATCGAGTTAAAAATCCCTGTCAGCATAGTTGTAACCCTAGATGAAGTCTGTTGTTTTTAAGAAAAATATATGAGATGGGCAGAAAAATAAACCATGTGGTGAGGGTTACTAATTAAAAAAACAAAAACAAATAACCTCCTTAAAATAAGGTGGTTTGCCAACTTAAAAATTAGCCTTACAAATTGTTAGGCCTATTTACTTTCTGGTTGACATCGACGTTCTACCATGCGATAAGTGTAGTAAATGGCTGAGATAAGACATACCGGTATGACACTTTAATTTTACCTTCATTTTTATATAACACAAATTTTAACGGGTCAGATATTAGAAGTAATAAACAATAAAAAGTGTTTTAGTTATTTACAGCAAATTATAAACAAAATGTAAAAACATATTAAAACTAGGGGCTTTGCCCCTGGACGTTTCGCGTCCCAACCCCGCCACGGCCTTTGGCCTCAGATGGCTGCTTCGCTTCGCTCGCAGTTGGAAAATTCTATAAAGAATCTAGTTAATCTTAGGCTCGTTTGTACATAGATGACCTAGCATAAATCAGCTGTTTTATTTCGCAGCTGACTCAAACTCATTTAACATTATGTTCATAAGATTAACATGGGAAATTTGAAGATTGTGTGCCGGAGCTCCTTCTTGGGTGAATAGCGGCTGAACGGATGATTGGATCTTCAATTTGATGGGAAATCGTTAGTTTGAAATTAAATTTTCTAAAACTTTTGTGTTTAACATTTTTTTCTATCTCTTACCGTTTTCTTACAAAACGCAATCAAAATGGAAAAATGAAGAATTTGATAAATCGAAAAAATATTTCCCGCCCAAAAGGTGCTTCCAAAATAAAAAAATTTTAAATTCTGGCAATTTTCCCAAATGTTTCTCGTCGAGAGCTTTAATTTAAGTATAAGGTTGATGGGGTTCCGATTACGGGAAGTGCCTAATAATTAATGTCAGTGAATCAGTGAAATCGTCTATATTTTTAAGGACGTTGGGCGGAGCCTCCTTTCTCGGATAAATAGTGGCTAAATGGATGATTGGATCTTAAATCTGATGAAAAATCGCTAGTCTGAAATTAAATTTTCTACAACTTTTGTGTTTAACATTTTTTGCTATCTCTTACCGCTTTCTTGCCAAGTGCGCTTAAAGTGGGAAAATTAAGAAATTAAAAAAATCTAAAAAATCGTTCCCGCCCAAAAGGTGCTTTCAAAATTAAAAAATGTTAAATTCTGGCAATTTTCACAAAAGTTTCTCGTCGAGAGCTTTAATTCAAGTATGAGGTCGAGGGGGGTACGATTACGGGAAGTGCCTAATAATTAATGTCAGTGAATCAGTGAAATCGTCTAGCTTTAAGGACTTTGGGCGGAGCCTCCCTTCTCGGATGAATAGTGGCTAAATGGATGATTGGATCTTAAATCTGATGAAAATTCGTTCGTCTGAAATTAAATTTTCTACAACTTTTGTATTTAACATTTTTTGCTATCTCTTACCGCTTTCTTGCTAAATGCGCTCAAAGTAGGAAAATGAAGAAATTAAAAAAATCGAAAAAATCGTTCCCGCCCAAAAGGCGCTTTCAAGATTAAAAAATGTTAACTTCTGGCAATTTTCCCAAAAGTTTCTCGTCGAGAGCTTTAATTCAAGTATAAGGTTGAAGGGAGTCCGATTACGGGAAGTGCCTAATAATTAATGTCAATGAATCAGTGTTACCGTCTAGCTTTATATAAGTAGATATTTTAGCCTAATAAAAAATTCATCAAGAAAACTTCAGGATTTATTATTTATATTTCACTTCATGTAGGAAATATTAAAAATTATTTCTTTAAATAATAAAATATTTCGTTATTGGTACCTAAAATTAATTTTAACTGAAGAATTAACAAAAGCTTGGAAAAATAGTAAATACAACTCCAGCCTCCACGAAGTCCTGCTGGATGGAGATAAAGCAATTTTATTGCAATATCTCGTATTGATGGAGTTTTCCTCTTTCGCCTTCATGCAAAAAGATGTGATATGTCCCAAAAAACAACCCTGTTGTAAAAATTTGCCCGCAAGAAAACCTCCACAGCCGAAAAAAGAATTGATATGAATGAAATCCCGCCAAAGGAACATGTTTAGTGCTTCGGGCCTCGGTCTTGATGTGCACATAGAAACCTGTGTAAAATAGTTCATTTCTTTCATTGCTGATTTGATTGACGGACAGCTTAAAAATTCTTTCAACGTTGTTTGAGGAGAGCTTGGATATTTCTTTCAACGCTGTTTGGCGGGGAGCTATTACAACGGAAGTAGGGACGAGGAGACAAGATTACTTGGCTTCAAATTGTGATCCCATTGATCCACAATGAATTGAGTGGTCATTTTGTAAAATGTTTGTAAATCAACAAAGCAAATATATACCGTTTGCTGAGATAGCATTGATTTAATTCTTTAACCTCAAAAGAATTCTAGTTAATTTTAGTTAATTCAATAAAGAAAATAAAAAAATTGTAATAAAGATCGATTATACAAAGCTAAATGAATTACTTTAGGCCTAGGGTGCTTCATCAATTAATTTTAAGGTCTGTTTTAGGTTTACCGATTTGAAACAGAAATATTTAGGTATTATTTACTTACTTAGTATTTATATAGGTACTTATTTTTATTTTGGATATTTTTTTGCAAATAATCATTTACTAAAAATACTCTTTAAAACTGATTAAAGTAACGAATGTCCCGGTTTTTATTTAATTAATCATTGTTTATGTACCTAACTTTAATATTCTATCTACAAAATGTACTAAGTTTTATATGTCTTAGATTTCATTCCTGTAGCTTTGTTAGGGTACCTATAATCTCTGAAGCCAATTAATCTTGTCTCCTTGTGCCCTACTTCCGTTATAATACCTCCCCGCCAAACAGCGTTGAAAGAAATATCTATCAAGCCCCACGCCAAACAGCGTTGAAACAAATTTCAAGCTCTCCTCAAACAACGTTGAAAGAATTTTTAAGCTCTCCGTCAATCAAATCAGCGATGAAAGAAATTAACTATTTTACACAGGTTTCTATGTGCACATCAAGACCGAGGCGCGAAGCACTAAACATGTTCCTTTGGCGGGATTTCAATCATATCAATTCTTTTTTCGGCTGTGGAGGTTTTCTTGCGGGCAAATTTTTACAACAGGGTTGTTTTTTGGGACATAATAATTACAAATAATTATGTTTAATTACAGGTTTCTCAACCTTGTCATGAGATGATCCTCGGTTGTTATTGGCATGGAGAGCCAATACCCTGTTCAGATTTATTCAACCCCGCGTTGACGGACGAAGGCATATGCTGTTCATTTAACAAACTCAAAAGAGATTTTATTTTTCGAAATCCGTAAGTAAAATTGCTTTACATTTACGTATTAAACTGTGTTATTTACTAACTAAATAATTAATTACATGCACGTTTCAGGAGAGATCTGTCCGACTTGAACGTGACATTTCCGTACGAATCCATCGACTGGTCACCGGAAAGTGGTTTCCCGAGTTCGGCGAGAATCGAATACCTACCTTGGCGCCCTTGGGGTGCCGGGAGCCATCTTGGATTAACAATTATCCTCGATGCAAACTTGGATGAATATTACTGCTCTTCGGAAGTAAGCATTGGCTTTAAGGTGAGTTTAAAGATATTTCGATCAAAGGATAAAACTTTAAACAGGATCGTCTACTTACAGTTCATAGAAACTGTAATGACCCATCAGTAAGAAAGTTTTTTGAAGTGTAAACTTCTGTAGACGCAGCGTTTACTTATGTTTACTAGCGGGTAAATCGGATTTTACCGTCTTGCATTTTCTGAAACGCTATATTTTCCGTCACGCATTTTCTGAAACGTTCTATTCCGTCTTTTTAAAAAAAATATTTGGTCTTGCCGAGATTCGAAACAGCAGAGTCCATCACCATAGACTAGCGCCTTAACAGATTAGGCCACGAACGCATTGCTAGTTTAGTATATTTGAGTTGGGTAGGCTATATAAGTGTAACAAATTGCCCTATATCTTAGGCTTAACCCGTTAACACAATATATAGTTTAATTGGTTATACCTCTGAAATGGACATTGTGCTTTAACATTTCGTAAGTTGTGTTAAAAATGGATGTTGGGCTTCCTCATTTCATAAGTTGTGTTAAAAAATTTACACTTCTCCCGTGTGGTCTTAAGCACACAATTAATTTACATTTTTTTTATTTCCTTCTCAGCACATAGAGTAGAACTAATAATTTAAGGAAGGACGGGAAAAGAAAATACAGCAAAACCTCATTAATCCGGACCCCATTATAACGGACTTCGCTTAATCCGGACAGCCAGCCGATTGCCGGCTATAAAGATTAAATTCAGCTAAATTTGGACACAGTGATTTGGAATAAGCCATTTTAAACTAGTAGTCCACAGAATGGACCTTTCATATTCACAGTGTAGGCCTAGGCCTAATACATTTTACTACATGTTTTATAAATTAACGTATTGTCTGTACATAGTGATGTGAGTCGGGAATATTCCCAGTGGGAAGGAAGTTTATAAATGGGAATATTTCCATGGAACTTCCCGAAGCCTTTATAAGTTCCCAAAATGTGGGAATTTATAGAATAACTCCTATATTTCAAGTTCTTTTGGACTTAAAACTGTTTTAGAGCCTTAAATGTGAATAAAAGATCAATTAAAAAGCTAATAAACATGAATAATATGATATACCATGATATAAACTTGTATATCAACATTAAACAGTCATCAAACGTGCTCTATTTAAATATATTTAACAATCTCAATAATGTCTGGTAGTAAATTTTGAAGGTTATTAAATGTAATACTATTATAATAATCTATCAGAATTTCACAAAGTTTACTACTCCTTTTTGTTGTATCATATAATATATTATGATTGATCAACACATGAAATGTTTAATTACATGATTCATTTAGTGTTTTTTGTCTCTTAAAAGAATATATTTGATTATTTTCAAATGAAAAGTTTAAATTCCCCTTCAAGAAACATGACACTATACAGGCAAAGCCACACAGGAGTAAGTACTCACAATTCCAAGAGAGGAGAGGTTGACAGTTCAGTTTATAGGTTATGTCAGTTTTGAGGTGGCTCATGTGGTAACTAGTGAGACAGTTGACTGGACTTCGACTATTCATTGAAATTTGCTTTTGTTTGCGGTTGTCAGTTTTTAGTTATTTAATTTTAGTCAATTAGTTCTTTGTAAGTTTTATCTGTAGTAAAAAATGGTCAAGAAAAAAAGGCCAGTTTGGAACTTTTTTAATGGAAAAGGGAAGGGTGTTGTTTCAATGAGTACAAACAAGCTAACGCTATAAAAATGGAAAAACATATTAAAAAGTGTTTCAAGTGCCTAACAGAGTTGAAAAATATTTTGGTACTTCCAAAAAAACAAAACTCTTGTCCGTAAAACAAACAAAAGTTAATAGCTTGTTATAGGTTAAACGGTTAAACCAATCAGAAAACGCAACTTAGCATTTTTTTCAAGCTAGCAAAAAGGCCTATAAACTTATTGTGTTTAAGAAAATAACAAGTTTAAAAAAAAAATTTGTATCATCATTAAAATTCTTCCCTGTTACAATATCTAAATCTCAAGGAAATTTTAGTTAAAATCTGTAAAAAAACTAAAACTGAAATATAGTTATTGATAGAAAACAATTTTTTTTAATGAAATCTTTGCATACTGATAAAATCCAAAAGTCAAAATAAGTTTTTAAGTCAAAATCCAAAAATAATAATTTACGCCATTGGGGAGCCACGATTACATTATTAAGTCATGACAAAGACATCAAAAAGGTAGTACTTTTTGTTTACAAATTGCAATTTGAAGCCAAAAATAATTTTTATTTCAGAATGGGATTATTTCTTTTATTGAGTAGCATGTTTATTTTCATCAGTTAGTACTGAACAATTAACCCTAAAACCGGCGGCTTTAACGAAAATGGATTTTTTGGCGAGTGCAAGAATTTTTTCAAAAATTTGCCAAAAATAGTCAATGAACCCCAATTCAAAAGTGTTCCATAGCTTTTTTGTAGAGAAAGGTTCAAAGAATTGATTTATGCCAGTAAAAAAATGATAGATGTAAAATTTACAAAGTTATTAGCTCAAGAAACAAAAAATGTTCAGTTACGAAAAATAAAAGTTCAACTTTAGGTCTACAAGTCTACATAAAATGTAGTAAACATTTTTTGTAATTTTTTTCACAAATGTAAAAAAGTTTCGTCATTTAGTTCTAAATAGAACTGTATAAAAATATTTATCAGTTTCAAATTTCTTATTTTGAAAACACCAGTTTTTATGTTTCTACTACAAGACTGCTAACAAAACTAGGCCTAGTTTGAATAGTAATTTAGGAATATATCCTTTGCCCAAAAATGAAATATTATTATAAGAAAGTGAAGACCATAAATCAAAGAATTGAACTGTATACTTGTAAATTATTGTATCACAATAGTATTTGAATTACCTTTACTTGAATCACATCAAAATGAGATCAATCAAATGAAACGTCGAGTTGATAAAACAACGAAATGACCGTTGGGAATTTAGCGTGGAAAACATCCATGCCAAGCTAAAACAACGAAATGACCGTTGGGAATTTAGCGTGGGAAACAGCCATGCTAAGCTATCTCATGCTACCGGTACCGTTTGAATTCACGAAAATTATGCACTTTCCACTGCTGTTTCAATAACATATAACCGGTTAAATCTAGTTTACTTTACACCGAACGAAAGATCGAAGTTTTCTCTACAAAATGGTATAAAGAAATCTAAGGAAACATATCGAATTGTAGGCGTTATCTCGGTTAACAAATGTGCTGTTTCATTAGTTTAAAACTGTCCAATTGCAAGGGTTTACTGAAAGCTTTGCCATTTAAAATGTATAAGTCTGACGTCTGATTGGAATTCAGTTTTAGAAGGATAAAATCTTGATGAATCCAATGGTAACTTCATATTATTAATCAAAATATTTCTGTTGAGCTTTAGAAACGTGGGAAAGTTGAGTATAATTGCTGATTAAATTAATTACAAGTGAAAAAACAGACCAAGACCGGGAGTTGAACCCGGGACCTTCAGCGACCAGGGTAGCTCAGTTGGTAGTTAGAGCATTACGACTGAAACGTAAAGGTCCCTGGTTCAACACCCGGTCTTGGTCTATGTTTTTTCACTTGTAATTTAATTAAAATATCCCTTGTTGAGGAAATGGGTAAGTGGAAAAAATATTTATAATTGCTGTGTGATTCACGCGCGGGAATAGGTTCACAGAAATCTACAATTTTAAAACGATGATTGCACAAGTAAATATACGTTTTAGAAAGAAATTGTAAATACAAAAATTAAAGTTTGAAACATTACCTTTCCAATGGTGTTTGTCTTTTTGAGATTGGAAGATTTTTAGTGGATCTAATATTCAATACAATCACTCGTTACAAATATATTGGAGTGATGGTAGCCTACGTTATGTACCGTCTGCCGGTTCTAGGGTAAACAAAAAATTGTTTGCATTCGGATTCGATTAACCTTTGAGTTATAGGTATCTCACAAATTCCCGGGAATTTTACATCACTATCTGTACATACAACTAAACTCAAAGTACATGTTCGTTTTCTATAAAGGGTGTTTCATTTTGTACTTTGTTCATATTAAGGTTATTTCATTTAATCCGGACTTTCAACTATCCAGACGACTTAGAGCCCCAATTAGTCAGGATTAATGAGGTTTTACTGTACATGTAATTTGAGTTATTTACAAATTATTGTCTATTTTTTAAAAATACTTAGTGTTTACTTTTTTTTCAAACTTTGAACTGAACCTCAACTGAAACTTAAATTAAAATTTTACAGCCATTGGAAAGATGCGATTGTTTATTTTTTCAATTGCTCTCCTAAGGAAAAGAACCGAATCAAATTTCTTCAGATACTTTCTTTTGATACTGTGTTAAGCCGATAATGTTTTACCACGTTTTCATTAACTCGCTTTCTGGTCTAATTGTTTGGTACAAATTTTGCAATCGATTTTAAAACTAACTTCACGATAAGGTAGAAACTTAAAACTTTTTACATAGATCAGAACTGGACAGGGCCTGGGATGCGCAAGCTCCCAGGGGGCGCACGGCCGAGAGAAAAAATATTAAGAAAAATATCTAGAAATAAAAATAAATAGCCATAACTTAACATATTTTTGAATTGATTACAAAAATCATTCTGATTTTGAAGTTCATTGGAACAAATAATTGTTGGTAAAGTTAAACTATTTTTCAACATTGCGCATCAACTTCGTTACAACCTATTTCTGAGATTAAACCTATTTTATAATGTATTATAGAGTTTTTTTATTTATTTGCCCAAATGACTAAATCGAACAAAACCTAAGTTATTAACATAGCAATGGCCATGCTTTGTTGCGGGAATGCTCTGCGGGTTGGATCGTTTTGTTTCAGTCCCACAAACGTGAGCTCACTATTTAATACATAAAATTACTAAAAGTGTTTTAAGACAGCATTTTGTTAAGCCCAGAACCAAGTAGGGGAGAGTGGGGTAATGGCGCCACCTTAAGACATTTTATTTTTCAGTAATTTTATCTTGAGTTGAAACTTGGGTCTTACTGCTAAAAGTACTTACTTGCATGTATACCTACATAAATGAATATTTAAAATTAAATTATAAAGTGTTACAAGGTCAGAAAAACAATAAAAACCTCTTCATGCAAAGTGGCGGAATTGCCCCGCATAGTGGGACAATTCCGCCATGGCTGTGGGGTAATTCCGTCACATGTTTAAAATGATTAAGGTTGGCTATAAAAGTATTAAACATTCACATTTTATTTAAAAAAAAAGTTTATTTTGTGTAAAAATTGTGACAATAAATTCTATAAGTGTCTTAATTGGCTATATTGAGAAATCATAGTCTGTTTGAAGAAAAGAGTCACGTATAAATCAAAGAAACATCAGTCCAAGAGCAAATAGTTATAAATAAAAAAGAAATTAAAGTCGAAGTTCACAAACAATGTTTTTATATCTATGAGCAAAAGTCACACACGTAATTTTCAGCACTATTGTTTCCACTGCATTCAGCGTGTGCCCATTTTGAACACATGATGCATCTAAACCAGAGTTCGTTCTTCCCAAACTCACCACAAACAAGGCACAGTTCTATGTCGTCATCAAATATGTCAAAATCATCGTCATCTTCATTGTCATCACATAGGTCCTTCACGTCGAAATCTTCAGAGGATGACTCGTCGAAATCAAGTTTCCTTTTGGTACTTTTATTTGATTTAGACCTTCCCTTTTTAACTGACTTTTTACCTTTTTTAATACGTTTATCTTTATCCATTTTGAAATTTTTCTTAATTTTAGGCTCATTCTTTTTGCAGTCTGCATTATTTTTCCTAAGCAGTTTATTTTTTTCTTTCAGCTGTCTTTTTTCTTTTGCTATTTCGAGAACTTTTTTCATGGGCGTTGCTGTTAAAATAATAGAATGCTGCTTCCTATCTTTTAACATTTTTTTTGTGCTCTCCTTTTGATTCAGGGATTGGGGATATTTCTTCAATACTTTTTTTGAATGAAGCTGTTCCTGAGGGTCCTGGTTGAGGATTGGCATACAGATCACAAACATTAGGCCTGTCATTTACTGCCTTACGAATAACCGCATTTTCATTAGCACCTGTATCTTCATTGCCTATAGCACAGAGATTTGTGTTGATAGTAATTTCTAGAGGGTGATCGATGATTCTATTGGCAGCGCCAATTAAAGAAGTCCTGTCACAGGATGTTTCAGCCAGGCTGCAAGTTGCTACAGTAGAAGTGGAAGGGTCAGCGATTCCCTCTTCTCTATCCTCAATCACGATTTGTTCAACAACCGAGTGGGCCGGGGCAAAGTCATCTTCGCAAAATTTATTTGGGTTAAATGGATAGATTCCACACACTTCAAAGCCTGAAACTGCTTTTTCTAAGGTTGCCACCCTTAAATAAGCTTTGTTGAAAATTGAGGCAATGTCATAAGGCGTTATTTTTTGTTGGAAATTCGACTTCATAAAGTAGTCACACTCCTTATTAAAAGCGTTTTTCAGTGGTGCATAAAGCGTCACGTCCAATGGCTGGAGTTTATGCGAGGTATGAGGCGGAATAGAAACGACATGGATATGGTGTTTTCGGCAGAATTCAAAGCACTCAAGTGAAATGTGACTACCATGATTATCGATCAAAAGAAGAACCGGTTCACTTTCATTTGGCTTCACATGTTTGTCAAAGTGATTCAACCATTCCATAAATAGATCCTCGTTGGTCCAGCCATTGTGAGAACACCGGTATATTGCTCCAGGAGGTCCTCCTCTCATCAGTAGTGGAGTCATACGCTTCCTTGGATATATAAACAATGGAGGAACGTAGTCTCCTGATGCACTCATAGCACACACAGCAGTAATATTCTTTCCTCGTTCCCAACTTGTGATACCTCCTACTTGCTTTTGTCCTTGGGGTGCTAGAATTTTCCCAGGCTTTTGGACAGTTGAGATTCCTGTCTCATCCATGTTGTAGATGCGGCTAGGTGGAAACTCATGTTTTGTAATGACGGCTCCCAGATTATCAAAGAATAAATCAACCTCGTCCTTATTGAACCCTATTGCTCTATTCAAACTAGTGGCTTCTGGCTTCCTTAATGAAATCTTATGTCTACTTAGGAACCCTCTTAACCAGTCCACACCAGCCATTTTGCACTCCCTATTAAAATCATGTTTTATTCCATGTTTCTCGGCCAGATCAAACGCTAAACGTCTCAGTTCATTTGTGGTAATACCGTAGAATATTTTTGCTAATAGGATTACGTGACCAGCAATCTGTTTTTCCTGCTCTGCAGAAAATACAAGCTTCCGGCCTAGTGATGGCTTGACTAAACTTTCAGACCGCAAGCGATCTCGCAAAGTTGATCTAGGTATGCCAAAATTCAAGGCTGCTCTTTTCTTAGAAATGCCATTTCGGACAGCTTCAATGGCTTTTTTAAGATTGTCTTCACTCCACTTTGCCTTCTGCGTCGTTCTTTCTCGAGATCGAACCATCTGAAAAACGCAAATGGTTCAGTTTTTAAATAAAATACTGAATGGGGCAATACCGCCACATGGCGATATTGCCCTACGTTGGAGTGACGGAATTGCCCCACTAGCTCAAAATGGCGGGTGATCGCTGTAGCCTAGACACGGATCGGTAAATTCTAAAGCAGCCACTCAGATATTTTACCGCAATACTTAAGCTATAAATTCTATGTATGAATAAGTTATTAGCTTGAAATATAAGCCACTCACCTCAAGTCAATTGTGAGTACAAAATTACATCAGATTTACGGAAAACTTTGTATTGCTCACAGCACAACAACTGACCACGGCCGGTGTAATGGCGTGACTGCCCGAAGTTCGTCTTATTGGCCGCTAGAGAACAGCACTGGTCGGGATAACTTGACGGGTCATTTAAAGACGATACCGAGGGGTGGCGGATTTGCCCCGGGTGGCGGATTTGTACCACTCTCCCCTATTACTCAAAAAACTTGTAATGATAAAATTGCATCGTGGAGTGGTGTTTAAGCAATTAACATATAGGCCTGATATAATTTTTTAGTAAAGGTTTTTGGGGAAGTAACTTATTAGGGGGCGGAAAAAGTTATTGGGCCTAGGGGTGCCAAAATGCTGAATCCGGCCTTAGAACTGGATGCAATATTAACTCGTTTCCTTGTTTGTCTGTTCGGTACAAATTTTACAATCGATTTTAAACTAACTTCTCGATAAGCTAGAGGACTTGATTGAAACTTTAAATCATAGCTCAGACTAAACAACAGAAAATAATTATTTAAATTATTAATTTTATACAAGTTTTTAAAATAGACTAAATAGTATGAAATAATTTCTCTTAGATACAGATTTATACCCCAATACAGAGTCCCATACAGATTTTAAAGAAAAATTGTGATTGTGAATTTTTAATAGCTATGAAAATACTTAAGATAAAAACCAAAAACACTGTCGTTGAGAAAACTCTCATATCATTTGCAGTGCAATAAAATTGTGAACTATTATGCATTAATATCAACTATTGCAAGCTCCACGTTTTTCGTTTTTAATCTATTAAGTATTTTCATAGATATTAAAAATTCACAATCGCAAATCTTCTGAAAAATCTGTATGAGGTTAGGAATCTGTTTGGGGCACCGAGAAATTAATTTATAATTTTTAGCCTGTTTTAAAAACGTGGTATATTAAAAAAATATATCCAAATAATTATTTTAATGTTTATCCTTGGACAATTTACAAAATACAGGCTCAGAAACAATCTAACCCTTAAACTAAAATACCCACGAAGAAAAATTAACTAAACTTACCACCTACAATTCAAATGTAAAAATATTTTTTTTCAATATAAACTTCACTCCAGTGGGTAGGGTGTCACACAAATATGCCTCTCAAGCAACATATGAATTCATTATTTGAATAACTAATAATTATTAAATTAGAGATTCATTTTATACAACAAATGTACCTAACTTAAAGGTGCAATACCTTCTCGAAAAACCAAATAAATTGAAAAGTAACTAATTGAGACATTTAAAAAATAATTCACTGTACAGTATTACTTTTGAAGTCATTAAAAGACTGATAACATACTAAAATCTTATTTGTGTGAAAGGAAATTATATCCACATGATTTAAACATAACCTATTCACTAACATACTCATCATGGTGAATGAACAATACTTCAATTGAAGTAATAGTAGAATAACTAAATTTATACTTAACAACAACACAATTTAATTTATTTAAAAACTAGTCGACCCGCAATGCTTCGTTATTGCTTGATTTAATTTTAAGGTAGTTATCTCATTTCATCCCTTTGACTTAAGTAATCAAATTGCAAATAGTTTTGTAATTTAAAAAAAATAAAATTACATAATTTTAGTTTTATAACTTATATGAAGTTAGTTTAATTTGTATTTATTTTATAGGCATAGCAATCCCATTTCAACCCTTTAGATCAACTCAAAATTTTTAAATAGCAACCCCCATCATAATTTTAATCCTCTCATTATGACGAGAAAAATGGTGTAAAAAATATCTCTTTATGAAGATCCAGTCCCATATGGTGGCTGGTCAAAGTTCAATTTTTACTGGTATTCTTAATCTTTAAGCGTTAACTTTTCAGCAATGAACAGTTAAACAACTACATTTATTTGCCTTTAAAAAAAAAAAAAAACATAAAAATGCATCACACAAAATACAGAAATACACAAAATTACAGCAATGAATTTTTATTTCTTACAACATTTTTCATTTTCAACTAATAAAACTGAAATTCTTGATTACTAGTAGGCTAAATGAAAATTTAAATGTTTCAATGGATATTGTGAACATATCAGCTGACAATTCAAATTTTAACAAATTATTGCTTATGTTTTAAGTTTTTTCATTGATGTAGAATACACAACAATCAGCTGATATTTTTGAAGAGGTGCAATGCCAGATCGCGAGAATTAAATCCTCTAGATTATTTCTTTTGGGGGCACATCAAGAATGTTGTTTACGAAACAAGACTTGAAAGTACTGCTAGTTTACAGAATAGAATACGGGAAGCTACTCAGGATGTTACTATCGATGCACTGAACAATGCTTTCTCTGCCTTTTATGACCGGTTGGGACAGTGTCAATTAATGCAGGGTCGACAATTTGAGCACTTACTCCGTTAACTAAAAATTAATTGGTCCACGTAACACATTTTTTAACACTTTTGTTGTATTGTTTTTAATTTTAGAACAGTCCGTTATGTTAATTAATTTTATATTAGCCTAATTTAGTGTCGTGATATTATTAATTGTTATCAAGAATTTCAGTTTTATCAGTTGAAAATGAAAAATGTTGTAAGAAATAAAAATTAATTGCTGTAATTTCGTGTATTTCTGTATCTTGTGTGATGTAATTTTAGGTTTTTTTTTTAAAGGCAAATAAATTTAGTTGTTTAACTGTTCATTGCTGAAAACTTAACGCTTAAAAATTAAGAATACCAGTAAAAATTGAACTTTGACCCGCCACCATTTCGGACAGGATCTTCATAAAGACATATATTTTACACCATTTTCTCGTCATAATGAGAGGATTAAAATGATGTGCCAGATGATGGGGGTTGCTATTTAAAATTTGTGAGTTGCCACCCCTTGCAACCCCTACAAAAAGGTAAATTTTCATTTTTATAACCAAAAGTTAGATTTATTGATCCATAACAATTTCTGAAAGTTTTAAGCTGCCATATTAATCAACTGATAAATTACGAACAGGTTTCCAGACTTTTGCCTCACTCTGTATATCAAAATAAAGATAAAAATATTATATTTAGTTCCATTCAGATTGTCTGTTTAGTTTGCAATACAATTATGTTTAAACTAACGTAATGTTCATTGGTATGTTGAATGTCAAAGGTATGATGAATCACTTTGTAACATCTGTGTTAATTCAGGATATAACAAAGTGATTGAAATAGAGTTTGTAATTTTAAATGTATAGGCCTGATTAGTATAAGATAATGTTTGGTATTTAAATATACAATTATGTATAAAAAAGATACAAATGTGATATTTTAACGGCTTTTAGTTTCATTCAGATTGTTTGTTTATTTAGTTTTAAATACAATTGTTGTACTCATAATATTGTTGTTTAAACTTATGCCTATGTTTATGGTTATGCATTGTGTTAAATAAATTGTTTTTTTTATTTATTTATTTTTTTAAGCGAATATATGATTTGAAAAGTACTAAGCATTTCATAGATAAGATATATTTTATTTAAACAATATTTTAAACAGCATATATCTCTCAGTATATACAGTAGATATGTAACTGGTAACAACCGATGTTTGAATTGAATTATAATACAGTAAGCATTTTTCGTAAATTTTTGTTTGTGTTTGTTTTTAGTTTTTCAATCTAACCTAAACAAGATGTTGGTTTTGAAGAATAATAAACTGATTATAAATTTGCTGAGTAAAGTTGCTATGGTAATGAATGTAAACAAACATGACGTGTGGCTAAGCTTTTTTATACGAACAGCTGTTTTTGCGCGCTATGGTCTTGAGTCCATACTTTTCGGGTAACTTTTCAAGTTTTTCTTTATATAAAAACCTAGTTCGGGCTATTACGAACATTTTAAAACAAAAAATAGCCAAATTGGTCCAGCCGTTCTCAAGTGATGCGCTTACAAAGGAACAGCAATTCATTTTTATTATATTTATTAAAAAAAAGGCATGAAATAAAATGTCAAATATATGAAAGAAATAACATATAGATAAAACATTTATGTGCTTAACAAAATTTTCTTTAAAAAGTAAACACGCTTGTTTTGTTGTGACTGTTGATATGACTGCTATTTCAGCAATGGTGATTTTTTTGCAAGGAGAAAGCAACAACTTACATCCTATAATCAGTGTATTTTAAAAAAATGCTTGTGTATTTCCTCCTATACAAGCACTAAACTTGAATCTAGAACTACACTCGATTCCATGTTCATTGTGCAGTACAGGTGTTACGGGAGAATAGACATGCTACTACCATTACAGGAAACATCACGTTTGTTGTCATGGGGGATGCGTCAACTATCCGAGTGTTGCATGGGAGTTGATGTTTTTTAGTTGGCTAGTGTCGCTGAGACTGTCGTATGGATAACATGGCTTATGGGCGCTCTGTACTACACGATGAACGTGGAATCGAGTGTAGGTTGTTCCAGCTTTTACAACAACCTTAGTTTCCTGCTGTCTTTGTTTCATACTAGTTTCTACAGTTAATTTAACAAGAATAAAATTGGCATACTGTTAAATTATATTCAGTTTAATTAAATGACCTATTAAATACTTCACCACAATTTCTTATAGTAAAATCAAACGAATTTTGTCATTTATAGTTTACCTTATCAAATACATTACAGTACTTTGATTCATATTTGTAGATATGTTATTACTTCGGCTCGCATTAAAATGCCGAAGTATTGAAACCATGCGATAACTTTTGTGTGTCTGTTAACACGATATATGCACTCAAACACGTTGTAGAAAACTTCTGGTGGTGCCAAAATCTTCGTAATTTTATTGCGGAGAATTGAAAAGCTTTTGAGCTTTCTAGCTTGAGTCGTAGTGCGTCGGGATCACTTTTTTGGGTAAAAATTTTGAAAATATTAAGCCAAAATTTTGAAAATACAGTGTGGGGTAACGTTTTATATGTTTTTGGGTACGGAAAAACTGATTTTGAGAGTTAAAAATTATTAGCGTGTTGAGGTCACGTTTTTGACCCAAAATTTTAAAAATACATTATGGGGTATCGTTTTATATGTTTTTGGGTACGGGAAAACCGATTTTGACAGTTACAAAGACATAGTGCGTCAGGGTCATGTTTTTGGATCAAAATTTTGAAAATTCAGTGTGGGGTATCGTTTTATGAGATTTTGGGTACGGTAAAATCGATTTTGACAGTTAAAAAGTTGAAGCCCGTCGGGGTCACGTTTTTGGGTCAACATTTTGAAAATAAAGAGTGAGGTATCGTTTTATATGTTTTTGGATAAGGGAAACCCGATTTTGACAGTTGTTAAAAAAAAAACACTAGTCGAAGTCTCGAAAAAGTGTTCCATCTTGTTTTAATTTACAATAAAACAATTTTTATAAATATGTTTCAGTATTTGTTACATAACCCTGTAGAAACACCCAAGATGTCTGCCTTTGGCTCAATGGTAACACCTGGATCAGAGTTGCGAATCGTGATTACCCCTAGGATAATGACTGCTACAGAGAAACTACGATCAATTCCTTTAAAGAAACGTCAATGCCTCTTCAACGACGAGAGGAACTTACGCTTTTATCGCACATACACAGAACGGAACTGCGCTCTGGAGTGCGAAGCTAACTTCACTCTCGACTTTTGCAAATGCGTTCTTTATTTTATGCCAAGTAAGATTTTACAGTTATTGTGTTTGTCTTTTAAAATCTAATTTAAATAGAGCAAAACTTCATATCATCGTAAAGAAAAGGGCAAAACTTGTGTGATGTGTTTAGCTCTGTTGCTTAGGTTGACAAAGACTATATTTAAGTAGGCTATGCTTTTTAACACGAGACTGAGCTTAAAAAGATAATGGTTTAAAAAAAAGAAAAACCACTATGTTGTTACAACATTTAAACAAAATCAAAACAGTAAGGGGTGAAAAAGTGCTGACAAAGAAAATGTTTAAGTTTTCTTACACCCGTTTTTTCTTACTGCAGAAACATCAATTATTAAGAATGGCCAAGCAGGCTGGTATTACTAAGGATATGCAATACTTCTTAGATAAATCATTGAATAATGTAGCATAAATCTACCAGAATATATAAAATTTGAACTTGAACTGGATTTATGAGAAATAAGCAACACTATATAAATAAAAACAGGGAAAAGTTCCTTATAACAATACGTTCAATATTCAAACCCATTTCGATGATCAAGTCATCATCAGTGATGGATTCAGTTGCACACTTATAACTAGCTTTGTAATATGTTTTTTTAACTATTTATATATATATATATGGGCAAGTCTTATTAGGGGCGTGGTCTATACATACAATGACCAATGAGGAAATAGTATGGGGATGTTGATTAAAA
This sequence comes from Philaenus spumarius, assembly GCA_018207615.1. Lineage (NCBI taxonomy): Eukaryota > Metazoa > Arthropoda > Insecta > Hemiptera > Aphrophoridae > Philaenus > Philaenus spumarius. The sequence goes on from JAGFPH010000080.1 coordinate 517,693, forward strand.
GATGAAAATAACATAAATATAGATATAAAAAGAAACAAAATAAGAAAAACAAAAATAAATGTATGCCGGAATCATACATAGTACTGTACATATTATACTGTACTGATACATTTTTGTTATATACAAACTGTCATTTTAAGGAATATTCATGTAAAATTTGAAGAAAATTTAACCAAGCATTTGGCCGTACATCTAAAAAATAAAAACTTTTCATGGATGAAATGCCGAACGGTTGATATAAAATTGGTAATAGGTTTACTAATAAAACGAAGCTTTCAAGTGCTTTTTTACGACTTTTCTACTTTAGCTTATAACTAATTTATAAAAAGGTGACTAAAATAAAAGATTTCACACTATTATATATTTTTCTCTTGTGTTTATAATTTTGACTAAACAAAATTTTTAAATACACGTTAACTAAGTTTTATTTGGTTCACAGTATCAGTTTTGAATTTGTTTCTTTCTTTCGATTAAGAACTTTCTACAGGCTACAATTTTATAATTTATGTTGAATAATTGCATGTGCTTTATTTTTACAATTTGTTTAAAGTTTAGTTTTATTCTACAAGTTTTTTTAAAGATTTATTTGTAGACATAGAAAGCATAATTTAGATCCTATAAGATTATGACACATATAAATATTGAAATAATAAAAAACTTGTATTGATTCTAGGATCAAACCAAGGATCCTTAGAACCTGAGTCAAGGACACTAACCATTCATAGACCATGACATGGTCAAAATAGAAAAATCTGAGTTAATATTAATAACAATCTAGAGTTGTGACTTATTTACAAGGTGTATAATAATTCGAATGTTTTATTTTATAAAAATCCCTACACAAACACAATGCTCGGTCAACAATCTAATGATCTATTGGAAGAAGGTTTATAGGCATATCATGTCACTGAGCAGAAAGTAAATTATATTTTATCTTTGATCATATTAAGTTTCATTTCTGCAGATTGTGTTAGAAAATCTTGAGTTATTTGTTTATTTTTTTGACAGAAAAAGTCTAGTACGGCTTCTGGTCTGTTCACATATTTTTACTGTATCTCAAAAACTGTTAGACTTCATACTTGAATTTAAAACTGTTCATTTTAAGTTCAATCTTCAATTTAATTTTACTTTTTAAAAAACTACTTCCTTGTCTAGGGAAGGGTTTTCAATATCCTCCAGATGGTCATAATTAGCTACATTATAATAATAGCACATATTATACCGGGTGTACATAAAGTCCTCCCCCTTAACTTTGGAACAAGTAGAAATAAATAAATGAGCTTCGGGGTATATTTATATGACAAAGGGAAATGAATTTTGTTTTAACCGACCATTTCTCCCCTTACCCTAAAATGGGGGAGGTTGAGAGGGGTAATTCAAAAATCTGATATACAAACCCCCATTTTAAAGGGCTTGATAAATGAAGAAGAATGGCACAAGTTAGAGGTATCTATCTTAACCCAATTGAAAATGGCTGAAGGATAATGTATTTATAAAAACCACGATACACAATTCTGCTTAGGATATATTGTTGGCATGCAGGTCAACATAAAAAGTGGAGCTGTGGCAAGCACTCCGATCACTCTACAACTAAGTTCTGTTTTGCACTGACCCTACCAAGAAAGGTGGTGGTTAGCTGAGACATATGGTACAGTCGGTTCAGAAATGTACAGTCTGTTGCAAAAAAACAATTCGGCCTGGTGAAATAACAATGTCGAACTAGTCTAACGTAAATTGAAGTTGTAATAATTTTAAGGTTAAACACTTCCCCAGCAAGGGTTTAAGTTACAAGTGAAAAAACATAGGTCAAGATCAGTAAACAAAAGTTTACCTTTTTAAATAACATTAGTATAGAAAACATTTTTTTTGTGTTTAAAGTAACCTCAAAAACTGCAAACACTTGGATTTGCTTTGACCATTCAAATTTTCAGCGATAACTAACTGTATGTACATTTATCCCGAGCCAGTATCTTAATCTATAGAAATAAAAATGTAAATTTCGTTTGTTCAAAATCTTAAATCTCGAAAAGTTCTTCACCAATTGCTTTGAAATTTTGACACAAAGTTTTATTTAAATACACGAATGTTTTTTTATCCTTTTTGAAAAACAACACCATCGTTACACGTAAAAACAACACAGACTATACTAAATATTTTATGATGAGAGCGCCATACTAAGTAATAAATAATTATAGTTCTAATTACCTTAAGGTGAATTCCGTCACATTATAGAATGGAATAAATAATTGTGTAGATTGCTGAAACAGTAATCAGCTATTTGCTATAATATTTCCATTAACAGCTGATTTCAAACTTTGAAGCAATTAATTGTATTTCTAATTTTTAAGTTAGGTGTTTATTAGTGTAGACCTGAGTCTTGCTGGTTCTTTTAACCTTTATTATAACTGCTGTTATAAAATATCCGAAATAATTTGATTTGGACATTTAACATTATTTACCATCTTAGATTTGGGATATTATTACTCCTACACTTTTATTATACAGAAAACTAACATAATTATATGTATAGAAGGTTGCAACGGGGTTGGCATGCGGAGCGTGCAGCAGTCTCCCCCTAAACATAATTATTATTTCTACCAATAATGAAGATAAACATTTATTTTAAGCAAAAAAAATACATTTATTTACAATCCCAAGTACAAAGCAGCAGGCAACAGATGTTAGCATTTGATTTGAAATTGTTCAGACAATGTTTTATAGGCCTACGAGTAAGTTTAGTAAGTATGTTTAGTATGTATGTTTAGTATGTTCAAGTAAGTAAGTTACTTTAAACAAATAAAAGTCACACAGACGGAAAAAATTATTCTTTTTATTCTTTTTATAGTAAGTTTAGGTTTTATTTTTAATGTATAGGTTGTTAAGTGTTCTATTGTTTGTTGCATTAATAAAAACATTGATTAGTTTCACTACTGATTTGATCAAACTGACTAATCAATGTCATTTTATTAGGGAAATATATGTTTTATGTTTGAGAGAAATATATGTTTTATATTTGAGAGAAATATATGTTTTATGTTTGAGGGAAATATGTTTTATGTTTGAGGAAAATATATTTGTGTTTAATAACTTAAGAGGTTTCAGATGTGAAATGTATGAAACTATAAACAAAGTTAAATTTTAATTGACCTTTTGAACTGTTATTGTTCAGTTATTTAATTGCATTTTCAGGTACGTAGTTTGTTTATGTATAATTTATACTGCATATCATAATAAAGACAAGGCAAGTTTTATGTAAAGGCAAGTTATGTCTATGTAAGAATAAATGGGTTTCCAAACAATAACATTTAACATAAATGAAAATAATACTATTATAAAGAACTATTGGATCTGGAATGCTTTTAAAATTGGTACAATGTCTAACAACGATAAGCGTCCAAAAAAAAGATTAAACAAACAGTTAATTCTACTTATTCAATGTACATGGCTATTCGTTATTTATAGAAAATTTAAATATGTTTAAGTTTTTATTCTGAAAACTTTTATTCATTAGCCCGAAACAAGTAAAAACCTCGACCAAAAAATTTCCTCCCAACACTTTTTCTCAAATTTACTCTTTACAGAATATGTTCATCAATGTGAGAGCCCTAAACCATCAGTACAACATATGGTGATATATCACTTGTACAAAAGGGAAAGATCTTTCTTTAGCACTTTAGTTTTCAAAACAATACCAATATGATTTGGATTACAAAACTCATAAATTATAAAATATCCGAGATAAACAACATAACCATACAGGTAATTGTGTATGATTGAGTTTAGAGTTTGAATATGTTTTTGTTTTAGAAGATGCAGATACAAGAATTTGTGGGCGTAAAGACATGGAGTGTTCAAACTTAGCAAGAAGTAAGTAATCTAACACTATAAATATATCTTTACATTTTATTTCTCAAAGGTATTTTTTTGTCTTCATCAAAATTATACAAGCATCATTTTAAAGCTTATGTTCCCCGCTATTGACGGAAAATAGACAAACAAATTAAAATTCATGTTTCCATTACAAAAATGGATTTAAAAAAATTGTATATTATACTTCATATGGTTCCTAATGAAAGGCGCCATCTATTAACAATCTATTTAACTATAACATGACAACTGTTAGTTAGATAGTTCATATGGTTAATAATGAAAGGCGCCGTATTAACTAACATGACAGCTGTTATATAAATGTTTTACATTCTATATACAAGTGCAAGGTAATCTATCACGCAAAACAATCAAATTAAATCAATGTAAAGCGTTATAAACTGTTGTCAAATTAAACCAACATAAAAAAATAAACTTAATTTACTTAATTAAATCAGGTAAGTAGGCCTACTCCTAACATGCGATAATATAATATGTTAAAAGTTCTAAAAGTAATAAAGCGTAAAAACAATTAATAAACTATAAAATCCATGACTGGTGTGTGTAAGCTGCCAAAAGATGACTGTGTATGGGTATGTATGCCAAATTAAACAGCCTATAGCAATTACAAAACTTTATTCAGGCAGGTGAACAGCGAATCACAGTGTTTGATCTATTACGAGCCAATAAGAACTCTTTTAATAAAGAGATAAAGAAAACTTGAAGAATCGCATGAGTCGTCATTCTTCTTGATGTAAGATCTTCGAAGTGAACGGACATGACTCCGATTTATTGGTAATGATGCTACAGAAAAGTGCTATGTAAACTCAGTGAGTGTTAGTAAAAAAGCAATAACTACTGGTGTTTCTGTCAGCGACGGAAATGAGTTTTGTATAATTAACCACAGAAATAAACCGCTGTATCAAAATATTGGTGTTTATATAATACATACATTATATATGTGTGCTTTGTAAATATTATTTATTGCTTTTATATTGTATAGTCAAACCAATAAAATTGAATACAAAAGTTATATTCCACTAATTGATTTGTTATTGGATTAGTTAAATTTATCACATAATCCATATTCACATGTTACATTAATTTAAAGTATGCTATTAATTCAAACAAAACAAATGTGCACAGATTTAGCAAGGAACCAGCTAGTTCAAAACAACATTCAATGTCAATTTTTTTTGTATAGAAGTAATGGAATTGCGATTGACTGATGCCAGCGCTAATATTTCAACAACATTCAACCTAACCAACCGACCTGCTTGTGGATGTCTGCCAGGATGCTTTGGAGTAGACTATACGTCTTCGTTAACTACCAGCTTGCTGACTGACAAAATTGGTAAAACCAAATTGGAATTCCTCGCTGGTAAAACACCACAATATTTTAAGTAAGGGACACGAATTTATAATACTAATTTTTTTTTTCATTAGTATTCGTAACGTTTTATTAAAATCCCATTCAATCATATGAATTTGTTAGTTTTGTTTAAAGGAGGATCACCTTATCTTCTAGATCAGGGCTGTCCAACATGAGGCTCAGGGGGCCACATGCGGCCTACGATTATGTTTTTTATATGCCTAAAAACAAAAACCTAAGATTTTACTCAGCTACTTAATATTTCTGATGAGAAAGTGAGCAGAAGAGATCTTCAAGAGGAATTGTGTGATTTGCAGTCAGATCCTTTTTATCAGGGAAGAACCGAAATAGGAATAGACTTTTTTAAGTTATTCTCAGGAGAACGTTACCTCAGCTTGCAAAACTTAGGCCTTATAATGGGCGCAATGCTGGAAAAAGCATGTATCATCGTGAAAGCAGCTTTTCCAACATGAAATTTATAAGGTCAAAATATAGGTGTTTCCAGTCTGATAAGTCACTTACTCAGTTGCTCTGTTTGTCAACAACAAATATTAATATCGATACAATGGTTAGTAAAAACAAACATCCCCAAACTTCCCACGAATTATTTTGTATATTTGTTATTTTCTTGAATCAATACAAATAATTAAACTAACTCGTTTTTTTGTAACTATTGCAAATCACTAAAAAAGCTGCGTACAATTTACTTTATGATGCAGCCTTCACAACCGTAATTTTAATTATTGCGGCCCTTGGGCCACTCGAAGTTGGACAGCCCTGTTCTAGATAAAAATAAATTCAAAATTTTAATTAAAGTGGTCATCATTCATAAATAAAACAATACACACATATATAACTAAAGTAAACTTAAAATCTATTAAAGAAGTTCAGACAGCACCAATCTTGCGTAAACGTTTTAAATTAACACAATCTAATCATTCTTATGTGAAGGGGTAACTACCAGCTCCTCCCACGAATTAGATGAGCTCCAAACGTGGTTTGTATATTTAATAACCACAGCCTCTCATTTTAAAATTTGAAGGCATTACTTGGCGTTACTGTATTAAACTCTGGTTGTTTATTTGCTGAATTTAGAATTTGCCGTACTAAAGGAATTCCAGCACTCTATTTAAAAGTCTACAGAAAATCAAGCGCAAATTGTTTAAAAAATATCTGAACCCCATTCCGAACCACTTGGCAATTGATCCACCTTCTGAGCAAGAGTCTATATGCATTGTCTATATGATAAAACAAATGCACATCCATCATCAGTAAACATGTAATCTTTTGTAATATCGGTTTGATCAAACAATGAGTTTTCAAATTTAGTATAGTCTTTACAATAGAATTTCATTAACATTTAAAGGTTCTCAATAGTTCATAAATATGTCATACAATTTGGCTAATAATATTTTAAAATAACATTCAGAATATTATTAATTCAGCGACAGCAGTTAAAGGTCTACTGCTGTGAAGTGTTGGATCCGCATATAATTCCTTGGAAAAAAAAACTGCATTTGGTATCTAATTCTAGCATTTGCTTTACATTAAAGTTACCTTCAACTGTAACAATGTATTAAAAATATGAATTATCTTTTGTTTTAGAAGAAATATGGCAGTTGCAAACTTCTTCTTTGTAAACACACAATTTACAGCAAACCAAAGAGGTGAACTTTTTGGATTCACGGAATTCTTATGTAAGTTGCTTCTAAAATCTTTACTTTCCACAACTTCAGCAATGGTCAAGTTATTCTTATGTCACTGAGAGTAAACGTCTTGTACCTACCTAAGGATCGCGAAGGATATTTATTATGTTGTATGTGTATGCTATTTATTTATTTTGTTTCCATATTTGCCTTTCCAACTATTGATTTGAATTGGTTTTAACATACCTTATTCAAAGTAGTTCAGTTTTTACTTCTTTCTTGTTGCTACAGCTGTTTCACCTCGACAGAAGGCATCATCAAGCGTAGCACACTTATAACAAAAACACTACATAATCATATACACACACGAAAACACATACAAAATTGCATACCAATTTGGTATTTGTAGTTCCAAGATAAAAATTAGTTTCTTGATGTGGCCACATTCTTCCACTTCTATTAATATTATGTAACGCATGGGTTCCTAATGTTACATAATATTAATAGAAATTGAAGGATTTGACCACACCAATGAACTAATTTTCATCTTAGAATTACAAATAAAAAATCTGCAAGAAATTTTGTATGAGTTTTCATGGGTGTGTATACTTCTGTGTAGTGAACATGTTTTTTTTATAAGTGTTTTACATCTGATGATGCCTTGTGTCGAGGCGATACAACTGTAGCAACAAGAAAGAAAAGTAAAAACTGAACTACTTTTGACAAGGTATGTTAAAACCAATTATTTATTATTTTGTTTTAATACTGTATGTATAGCATTCTTAAAAATATAAAATGGTGGCAACCATTGTCAAAATATAAAAAGTTAATCAAATTTAAGAACTTAACAATAATTGCTATAAAAAGATCTATATTTTTTGTGTGAAATGTAGATCACAGTTCTATCTTGTTTATTAGATGGTTTCGCTTATATTTTCAAGCATTGTTAAACTAATTAAAATATTATTTGCATCTAAGCAACGTGCGCCAATAAACTGCAAAGGACTGAACAAATTAACATACTACACTTAAATAAGGTAGACTGCACACGTGCACTGCGGTCTGCCTTTGAGTCAGCAATGATTTGATGATCTTGCGTATCAATGTTTATGTTGTAAATGTAGAACTCTTCAAGGACATTCATAGTTGGTCCTTTGAAGCATTTGTTTGAAATTTGAATTTTATTTTGAATGGTGGATTAAGTATAAGCGGTATCTATTAGGTGACCAGCAAATTTAGAATGGGGCGGGTTAGAATTACTGTTGGAAATATGTTCTTTGAATCGTGTTTTGCCGCTCTTCCCATTTAACCGATATAATATTTATTGCAATTATCACAGCTTACAGATTATATTGTAAATTCCATCAGCATTCTAAAGGAAACTTTCTTTAGGTTTTGGTTTGATTATTGTATCCAAGTTGTTTTTTATTTTAAAGAATATTACCAGTTTGTAACCCTTTTTCAGAATAGTCTTTCTGCGAGATTATCATGTATTCCGTGGTATTCAATTCATATATAGTTAAACTTGGTTATAGCGACAACAAAGGGACCGAACCAATGTTGAAGCTACATCCGAGTGACATTATAAAGATGTACCAACAGGAAATCATATTTTTGTTAGCTTGAGTGAAAGGACAAACAACTATACAGTATTACCATTATTGATGACATTATTCATGACGTGTATTAAAAAGAAAAACTATACTTTTCTTTTAATGTACAGTAGGGTTCCCGTAAATTCGAGCTAATTGGAGTTGAGGTCGCCTACAATTATAAATTATTTAATATTTTTAAGCGTGTAAAATTTTATGAGTAAAAAATTAGGTTAAACATTTAAATACATGTTCTGAGTATACTATTAACAAACTGTAGCATTAATGTAATTTTTTTAAAACAATAAAATTACAGCACAGTAAAACCCCGGTTAACCGAACTCAGGTCAAACAAAACCCGGTTTATCCGAAACGCCTCAGAAATCGGAAATCCAAAAATAATAGCGCTATTAAATGTACAATATTTAAATTTTTTTTAAAATCAAAATTTGAAACTTTTTTTATAACTTAAACATCTATTAGAAATTAAGTAGCGGCTTTAAAAAATGTGCCAGTGTCAAACTTTGAATTCAGTTTTTTTAGAACTCGATAAATGTTAGAAGTCCCCCTTTCCTTTGATGTCGGGCCGCCTATTTTCTCCCTCCTCAGAATCAAACTGCGAAATAAACAAACTATGTATTTCTTTTCACACATTTATTTATGCGCACAGAGTAAGTGAAACATTTTTTTAAAATTTTACACACAAAAAGTAGGTTAAAAAAGTAGGTTGTGGAAAAATGTAATCTCCCGATGGTCCCGTCATAGTTGGTAGAGGGGGTTCCACTATAGCAACACTGCTAACTCTCCCTAGGAGGCGATCACAACTAAGTAAATGTCTCTCTCGCCAGGCTCTACAATTGAATGGTTTATCCCGCGCTTTTATCTTGTCCTAAAAGTTTCCCATCATAGTTCATGGGTTTAGTTTCACACAACTGACAGTACACTTATTTGTTCAGTGGCATCTCATCTTAATAGGTGACATTTGCTACAGTATGATATATTTACAAAACATTATAACTTAAAAATTTTTATTGAAATTAAAGTAAAATATTTTGTAGATTTATGACATTACAACCGAGTGGTTAAAATATTTATTGACGATAAAACAGGGGTTTATAATAACATAGAAGATAACGATTTGACCGGACATAAAAGAAATGACGCTATGTCCGAGTTGACGCAATAGTCAAGCCGTGAGTTTATATTTTGGTTTGTCATTTGTTAGTTGGTTCTGATAGTTAAAAAAAAATATATATTTATATAAGTCTGTCTATAATTATTGTGTGTTTGTAAGTATCCATTTGAGGTTGCTATCTATTTTATTGTTCTTACTTCCTGGTTGAAATCTATTTTGTTCATCGGTATGATAATGGCTCTATGTTTGAAACTGTTATAAGATGACATTTTGTGGTTGCTTGGATGATTACAAGGGGCGTGTATATGGTGTGGTCTATTTGTGTGGATATATATATAAGTATGGAATACTGGATGTTGCAGAAAAAATATTCGGAAAACAAGGTTACAAACTAGCCTTTAAAACAAAAAAACAACTTGGATAAAGCAATCAAACCAAACATAAATACGTTTGTCCTTACGATACAAGTGGAATATACAACATATCCTATGATAATTGCAATAATATTGTGTCGCTCAAACAAGACAAGATCCAAAGAGCATATTCCTAACAGTAATTCTAACCCAACTCACTCTAAATTGGCTGAGGACTTAATAAATATCTGCCATACTTGCAAATTTTTAACATATGCTTTGAATGTCATTGAAGAGTTCCACATTTACAAAGCTACAATTTTAGACCCAAGTTCATTGTTAAACGAGAAAATTCTTTCTAGCCAACACTATATACGTCAGTATTCGAGCCCCTTTATCTCCAAACATAAACTTTGATTCACAAGGTTCACAAAGCAGAATGTGTTTTATCTTTCTGAATAGTTGATGCTAAGACAAAAAAATGTCTACGAGTGCGGGCGTTTTAGTTATAAACGAATCATAGAGGTTTCATGAGTGAGTATGTAAGCAATTCACACATGATCAATTTTTTGTTTTTATTGAGCTTAGTAAAATTATAGATATGCCTTTAATATAATTTTATTTTACATTTTCTTATACTTCATGCAAGGATTCATTTAAATCGTCTTCGGTTTTCCTTACAACTATGGATGTTACTGCTTGGACATTAATTTCGTGTTCGGCGATGAAGGATTTGACCTAGACACGCCGATTAGGCCAAAATCGTTTACAACTTCACCACTTTCTTCCGTCTTCTTTTTTCAACGCGGACCCATCGTTAAATACAAATTTTATAATATGTCTGCTGGAGGTAGATTTATACTTAACTGTAGCACCAGGATGATGTCTCAAATAATTATTTTTGAGGCTTTTTCAAACTGTGCAAACAACACACTCACCAGAGGCAGCCCTGTTCTAAAGTCACGCATCAAGAGCAATCCACATTGTGAACAAAAACAACACCAAACTAGAAATCCTATTGAGGCAAACATAAGAGCCCTTGAGGGCAGAGTGGGTATAAGAGAGTGTGGCTGAACGAGAAAGTGCCACCATTTCTCGACAAAGCTATAGCATGTAGTGAATATAGACGCAGTTTGTCGAGAAATTGCGGAGCCAATCAAAAATTGATTAATATTCTGCTTACTCTCTTACACGTTACCTATGCCTATTGGTTGCAAACCATGCAATTTTCATTTCATTGAGTGGATTATTTTGGACTATTTTTCGATAACAGGGTATAGACTAAATTTTCATTTATGCCCTGCAAAAACGTGCATTCTACACGATATCTTTCAGAAGAACTTATTTTCGCCATCGCTTGATGTTTTGTTTGGAGGGTCAAGGTCATCAAATCAGTACTGACTCAAGGATGAACCAGAGTTCACTTGTGCAGTCTACAAAACATTTTATATGATAAACTATATAAGTGTATTTGTGCTTGTATGTTATACGTGTATTTAAGTGTTTAATTGTAGTGCGTCAATTTTTATAGTTTGTTGAGGCACATTACATAAATAGAAATCATTTTTTTAATTTTTAAAACAGTTCATCAATACCAGACAAAATCGATAATTTTGATTATCAACATCTTGGGAAGTCAAGATAGAACTATGAGCAGCATTTGACACAAAAGATAAAGGTATTTAATTATTTATATAACATAATAACAAGTCCAGTAAGATAAAAAACAAGTAAATCAATCATTATTAATTCCCTAGAAAGTTATACGAACTTACTAAAGACAAAGACAAATCATGTAGAAAGTTTTTTTAATAATGATATATATTTGTGAATTAAATTACCAGACATTATTAAGAAGTAAATGTCTTAACTACCCAAACAATTTTTGATTAAGTTAACCGGATTGAAAACCGGATTAATTAATTAAAGAAATTAAATTTCTATTTTAATGTTGAGAGTAGGCCTAATGTAGGCCTAGATGATGGACTAGAAATTCAACACTCACCATTATTATATGAGACTAATAAATTGTTAAGAAAAAATAATTAGACAGTGCGTCATAATGTAAATTAAAATAGAAAATGAAATAATTGCCTGACCAGCAGACAATTATATTGTAGTTATTGAAATAATATTTTATAACTAAATTGATGATACATGGATAGTGAAAAATTCACTTATCGGGAAATTCCTATTAATTTTGTTCCTTGTTCCGGGAATTATACCTAAAATATCTTTATTTTTATAGTAAATTGAATTGCCTTTCGAATGATATAACTCACAAATTGTACTTGGGCTTATGAGTGGGAGAAATTGCGCAAAAACCTGACATGGATGATGAAAAAATCACTTATCAGGAGCTTCCTATGAATTTTGTTCCTTGTTCCGGGAACTGTACCTAAAATACCTTTGCACAGGTTTATAGTAAATTCAATTGCCTTTCGAATGATAAAACTCGCAAATTGTACTCGGGCTTATGAGTGGGAGAAATTAAGCAAAAACCTGACATGGATGATGAAAAAATCACTTATCAGGAGTTCCCATGAATTTTGTTCCTTGTTTTGGGAACTGTGTCTAAAATACCTTTGCAAATTCAATTGCCTTTCGAATGATATAACTCGCAAATTTTACTCGGACTTATGAGTGGGAGAAATTAAGCAAAAACCTTACATGGATAGTGAAAAAATCACTTATCGGGAGCTTCCGATTGAAATTGAAATTGAAAAATTAAAAAATCAGTATTTTTGAAATCCTATACCAATTTTATAAGTCTTGTGATACTTAGCAAAATTTATTAGCTCTTACACAAACTAATTATAAACACACAAAAAATTAAATTAATTTATAATTTAGATAAGATAATATAGGTGTCAAGAAAATAACATTGATATTTTTGGTGTTTGTGTTAATTAAAACAAGCGTGTTATGTATTTGCAGCAAACACTGGAGGACTTTTAGGACTATTCATGGGTTTTAGTTTCCTAAGTGCAGTTGAAGCATTCTACTTCATAACACTACGACTCTGGTGTTCTATTGGACGAAGATCTGAAATTAAGAACATAAGCGCAATTGCACCACAGAGTATGCCACTAAAACCTCCTTTCCCATTTGCTCGTTAATTCTTAGTGTTAAATTTTTCCATTTCAATAAAATTACTGTCTTTAAAAATGTTTGAATAAGTGTGTATGAACATTCACAAAAGAGAAAATAATCCAAGCAGAGGTTAACCCGATTTTTAATTTTAGACTAATAACTATTTTCTGCAATATTTCAAATACGAGTTATTATTTGTTTTAGGGCTTCAATTCCACTATAATGGACCAATTTATTACAAGAGTAATTTTATTTTCACATGGAAACACTGTGTCTAAAAGTGCCAGCTATTAATTAATTAAATCATCAATCATCATCAGCTATCATTAATTTGCTACTTTACTGGTACCCCTATTGAGAATCATCTCATTAGTCTTCTGGCAACCCAATATAAATTTGAGAAATCCTTTACCTTTAGTTGATCAGCTACAAGTTCTTTACATTAAATTATAAGGATGGTGATCCTTGGTTGGTCAAGGTGGTTTGTAAAAGAGACAGATTATAGAGAAGGCTCAATAACACACTGTATAGTAATTTATTTGTTCCCTTATCACAAGTTTAAAGCGGAATAAATGTTCATAAAATAAAATGCAGTTACATAATTATTTCAGAATCTCACAACTACGTTTATTAACTTAAACGTGTTTCAACGACAAAGTCGCCATCTTCAGTGATGCATAAGCTACAATAATCAAACTACAACTGGTTATAGTTGTATGTTTATCCGTTATAGTTATGTTTGATAATTTTAGCTCATGCATCACTAAAGATGGGGACTTGGTCGTTGAAAAGCATTTTTTTGTAAATAAACGAATAAGTTCTGTGAATTGTGTCCAAGTTTTATCCTATCAAGTGCATCTTCTCACAAGTCAAGCTCAATAGTTATAACCAGTTCAATATCGAAGATAAAATTAACATTTATTAATATTTTGTTACAACTTTTTAACCCATAAAAACCGTGTCAATTTTTGGGAAAAAAAAATGTACATGCAATAATAGCCTATAAGTGCTTTTCACCTTAGAAAAACAACAAATAAACACCGAGTTTAGGAGAAGTGAGCACAGTTTATACAACCACATTGAGTTCTCACCTTTCAAAAATCAAGAAATTTATACTACTTGTCTAAAGAAGTCTCCCGTTAAAACCTTTAAGTAGAATTAAATACTATACTGTGTAGTAATGTACTGTTTTTTACTCTAAAAAAAAGTCCATTTTGAGAATAGTCGTAATACAGAAGAACACCAGTTATACAAAATCAGGTTAACCGAAATGCCCAGCGTACACTACTATTGTATCTACTAATCTATAGAAACAGTATAAGGATAAGCATCTAGAAAATCTACAGGCCTACTTACTGTGTACTATACTGAAATGTTAAAGATGGCTTACTGCCTACATAATGCCTTCCTTTTTTTATTAAAATGGTTACCTACATATTAGAATTTGGAATTTTTTTTAAATCACATGTGTAGGGACGTATTGTTAAAACATGGAAAACATTTAAATGATCGAATATAAACCTCACCAGATAATGTACATACACTAGGGGAAAACCCCGTAGTAAAAATGGATCTATTGGTCAAGAGTTATAAACAAATAAAACAGACATTGTGTTTTTTGTTGGCATTTTTTGTTGGTATTATCACCATTTTGAGTTGGTAAGGCTACACATAAGTTCCATCATTGCATCTTTTTGTACAAAGTAGGCTACTATGTTTGTGTCATTTTAACTCTAAGGACAAATCTTGATTCTTAATTACACGCCTAGGCCTAAGTTTAGTGTTTGTTTTTCACAATTGCGATGAGAAAGTTTTGTAAGTTTGTGTAATACAAATAAGGTAAAACTTTAGTATATACAACAAATACTATACTAAAGTCAAATCAAATAAAAAAAGTAAACATATGAAGAAAATCATTACAAAATAATCAGCAAAAAAGCACACTACTATTTACAATGACTTGCGAAAAATTTGATTTACTCTGAATTTTCCTGATTTCCATTCACCTGTTCAAAATATATTTAAGTAGGCTTAACTGGATGTATTAAAATTTGGATTAGTTTTTTATTGTTTATTTAGTTAATATAATCAACAAAATTTATGTACAAACTAACTACTAAGGTTGATCTGTTTAGATCAATCCACTGGATATCAACAAAACATTTTAATAAGCACGACCCTCTATAAAACGAATATAAAATAAATGACCACAAACATATTTTAAACACTTTAATAAACATATAAATCGCTTTACAAAATAATTATCTATCTAGTATTTCTTACTAATAATACAAACCACCTTTCCTTGTATATAATTACAATACTGAACCAATGTGTAATTTCCCTGTTTGATGTGCAAGGCAAGGAGAATCCACGAACAAAGCAAGGTGAGGTCAGGTTAGCTTGAATTACATTATTTAACCAGGCCTACATAGATTTCTAATTTTATCAACTGTTTATTTTTTTTAAATGTAAAAATTTTAAGATTTATTCAAAACTAGGGTTGCTATATAGTGGTGTGCCATATGGTAGTGTGGGGAAAAGAGGAGATTTTAGATGGCAACCCCTTACCTACCGGAGGGGCGTTTGAAAATAAAGCATAAAGACGCTTTTTTATGCATTTTTAACATAAATAAACGGTATCAGTTAACTGACACAAACTTTCTCCCAACTTACTGTAGTCAAAATAATATTGTTTTTAATAATTTTATTTACTACTTTTTAGAACAAATCAAAAAAATAATATTCTACCTACGTCAATCGTATAAAAAAATTATTG
>JAGFPH010000080.1:533539-591260 GCA_018207615.1 Philaenus spumarius
GGGTTCTGGGAGCACCAAAACAGATAATTCAACTGAAAATTCAAATTCGAACATTTTTACGAAAACAATACTTTCTCCATATACTACGTATAGGGTGGAGAAAGTAATAAAAAATCAATAGTAGAATCAAATAATTTGCTATTGTTATTGCTTAAATTTCCAAAATTTAGGGGGATTTAAAACAAATTATTTAAGGTTATAGTAAACTTAGTAAAAATGTTTTTATTATTTGTTGTTATATTTAAATTGTAATTCACACAAAACATGTGTTTAAGTTTAGCATATAAATTACAACCCAAAAAAATGTAAGCTGAGAAGTGTACGTTGTCAAAAGCAGTATCATATGTTAATTCAAGCTTTTTATAAAATTGGGAATAATCGTCTTACCAGAAAAACTGCCAGCTTCAGTTTACTTTTAGATCAGCTTTTAATGTACAACAGTTTATTTTAAACTGCACATTGATTAACGATTAGGTAACATAAAAAATATCTTTCGAAGTTTTTTTTGGCATTCAGACAAATGTTTCTTTAATCTTTATGTAGGCCTTACACATTGTAAAACGTAATTAATAAAATATCAATTATTATGCTGGTACAGGAGAAATGTTAATTGGAAATAAACATCATTATAAACAATTATTATAGACCAAACCCCAATATGACTTGGTTCTAAAAAACCTAACTTAAAAAATTAATCAATGTAGAAATTAATTCTAGTTTAAATGAGAAGTTAAGGAAATCTATTGATCTGAAATATTTTAAATTGACAAATTGCTGAAATATTTTAAATTGACAAATTGCTTCTCCTTTTAAATTACTGTATACTTTTTCTTTTAAATGACCGTATTTGAATATTTCGATACATTCCTCTAACACAGACTTTGCGTACTTTATATAACAAAAGTATTTGATGTTTTCTAATTGATGCATCGTATGACATCGATGTTTTGTTTCAAGTGGACATCCCTAGTCAGCCTCTGTACAATAACAGACAGCAAATAGCTGACCACGGTTCCGTACCTTTCGTCCTTGCCGCCGTGCCGTAAATGTTCGAACATTTTCAATGTTTGATAATAGCGAATATAACCAAAGCCAAAGAATAACAAATAATACAGCAGACGTTAGAGAGTGTACAGTGAGAGAGAGTTTAGCTTTGGCAATAGTTCCATGACAATGAAGTTGCAAATGTAAATACATTTTCGTTCCCAAATACGATTTCAACACAAATTTTTTCCTTCTTTAACGTATTTTTGTGGACAATTTCAAAAAAGGGGAGATTTTTGTTTTTTTGTGGAAATTCCCTGGAGCTATATTTTTACCCTCCAAATCCAGTAATCTCCAGAGAAATCTGGTGATATGGCAACCCTATTTAAAACCAACCCTATCAACCAAACTAGCAGAACTTCCCTGTAGTCCATACCGCACTTTTAAGTCAATACTAAATATAATGAATGAAAACAGAACTTTTCATTTCAAAGGCAATATATTTTCCTCAGAAAGTTCTTTTTTCTTGTGAAAAATGTATACTGTGTTGTCCGAATAATTTTGATCTGCATCACTTTTCTTTTTACGTCTGTACTTTTTGCCAGTTAGACAGGGGAGGAAATAGCGTAACGCCCAGGATCTGAAAACAAATAATTAGACAATTGTCTTTGAGGTTCAAATAGTGGCAAGCTATGTAACTGATTATACCATAGCCCTCTCCAATATAATAAATGAGTTTATTTCCCAAAGTCTTTACATTTTACAAATAATAAAATAAAATAATCTTTCAGCAGACTCAGTTACATGGACAAATGTCTGTCTGTAGAGTTGCTATTCAAACACATACAATAATAATGACTAAAATTATACATAACCAATCAAAACAAGAACAATTATACAAAAATAATCCACAATGACACTCAACAACAAAACAAAAATGATGGCTCTGTACATAAAAGCTATCAATAGTTATAATACTCGAGTAACTTTCGTCTGTCATAGCCCTCTCCATCTGTTATAGGTAATTTTTTGAAGTGAAATACTCATCAAATAATTTAAATATCAAATTATTTTTTCCACATAGATATCAAACTATAACTATCCTAATTTTTGGCGAAGATCACTTGGCCAAATTAGGTTTGATAACAAAATTAAAAATACAAAAAACCTTAAACTTATACGTCTATTACCTTATAATATACTTATAGAACTGTTTACGGAAAGAAACTGTAGCAAAACTAATAAACTGAATTGCTTAGCAGTAACTACTGACAGATGTTAGCCTAAATGATATGCTCATGTTATTGTATAGTTGTTGAATAACACAATTATCAGTAGTAGAACTAATTATTAAAAAGACGTACTATATTTCTTTTGATCGGAACTAATTTAAGTCCATTCAACAACCTGTTATATTAAATAACAATTAGCTAATTATAATACTAGCACATAGCTTTTTTAACAAAGGTATTATTTAAATAATTCCACCGCGCAGCTGAACCGCTGATGTGAGTTGAGCAAATTTCCAAAATTATGTTTTAGGGTTTCAACAAACAATTTGGGAAATAGGTCTATTCACGACGGTGCTGAATAGCTGAAAAATGGTTCGCACGCCATTCCGCATATTGGGAGTATCTTCAATACACAATGCATTGCGAGCTTCGCACGCCATTCCGCATATTGGGATTATCTTCAACACACAAAACATTGCGTGCTTCGCACGCCAACCCCCTTATTGGGAGTATCTTCAATACACAATGCGTTGTGTGTGTTAGAATCCCCCACATGGCTTTGAACTTCTATGGTATTTTACGTTTTGATCGATTTTGGGGTCACCAAGCGAGCTATAAGGTCGCGTAAAAAAACAAAATGTGCAGAATAACACCCTATAAAAATTGTCTAATAAATAACAGTACTTACATTTCAAATTGTGTTATTTATGAAATCTAGTAGTAACCAGTTAAGATGCAGCTCAATATAAAGATCATGTTTTTTCTTGTACTCATTGCTTACTACACATTTTATATGCCTAGAAAAACAAATAAATTAATTATTAATCTAAGCTGTAATATTAACCCGTGTTAACAAATTAATTTTAGAAGTCATACAGGATAACTTGTGAAGAACTTGGAGAATGATGATCACTATACACCAAACCAAAGGCCAAACTTACCATAATATTTACATGTATTAAATTACAATTTTAATGGATTATTTGGAAAAAGTTTACAACACACCTCCATACTGCACTAAACAATATAACTGCATTCGGTTGAAATCTAAGAAAATTGCGTGATTTCGAAAATAAAGTAAAAGTAGCTAATTTTAAAACGTTGATGGGTCATGTCTCAAGCTCTGGAGGCCTTGAGGGCTACATTTTAGGCTAAGAAGGATTTGCATTTAGCACAACATATTTCAATTTTAGCAAAATCAAACGAACCCTCACGCAAAAAATAGGCTATTAAATAACAAAAACTCAACCTCAAATATATTTAATAGCAATTTTTAAACTTTGAGCAATCCAAGAGTGCAAAGGCCCAACCTAGGGATTTAGCATGGGAGTTTTGATGTCTGTAATAAAACTCCCATAATTTTGTTAAAGTGTATTTTCACAGAAAGTTTAGGTGAAAATCGTTGACTTTATACGCTTCTATGAACTTAAAAGCAACGAGTAAGTGGCAGTTGTGATCCTTAAAGAATTCTGGCAGTGCTTTTCAAAAGGTACTTTCACGTACCTCTAGCCCACCTAGTGATGCGGGCTGGGAATATTCCCAATGGGAAGAAAGTTTTACATAGGAACATTTCCGGGAATTTTCATGAAGCCTTCATAAGTTCCCAAAAAGTGTCAATTTATAGAAAAACCTGTAAAATATAAGCTTTTTCAGCAAATTTCCTTAAGAAAAATTACCTAGACTATTCAAAACTGTTCAATAATAAGTATAGATACAAATGAATAATGCTTCATACCTTTATAGAAACATATATGCCACCATTTACTTGTAATTTTTAAATATTTCCTACATTTCTCCGATAGTGCAAAAAGTTACTGTTGATAAACTTTAAAATATTCAAGAAAGGAGTTATTTTAAGTTATGATCAATGAGTGTTGTAGAAGATATATTTTTAACACGATTACTATTAACACCATATGTCACTAAATAATTCAAGAAATACACATAGCCTACTTCACGCATGCCCATTTTATATGCCACTATAGGCCCTTCAGATAGAATAGTTTTTTTCGTTTGTAGTTTTAAACAACTTAGCAATTTCAATTCACTTTAAGTTGTATTTTTTCCAGGCTACAAATACATTTGAAAAATTAGACTTGTATTTTATTTTTATACACAAAAATTAAATGCCTAAATGTTTTGATTTTTAAAAGTATGTTTTAAAACATTTGTGAAAGTACATTCATTTAGATTTCCTTCTTTAAAGTTCACAGACTCAGCCACACTTCAGTTTTTTCATGTGGATTATACATCTGTAGGCTAATTGTGTTATTCATTGACCAAAAAATGTATTTAAAGCATATTTGCCTAATATTAATTGCATATAAGCTGATAATCATACATTTTAAGGTATGCACATTAAATCTTTATTAACGTGCCTGTGAAATCTAAAATTTTAACTTCTTGTATTGAATGAAAATATTTTAAGGCCTATTATATTTTCACCTGCCTAAATGTAACATTTGTAAAAAAAAATAATAATCATATTTATTCTCATGCAAGCATTAAAGTATTGTACCCAATAGTTTTTGGTACCCATTAGTACTTTGTAGCGGGCTGAAATGATAAATTCCCAGGAATTTATGATTTTTGGAAATATTCCCGACAATATTCCCTTGGTTCTCAGGAATTTTACATCACTAAGACCACCTCTCTGTTTATAAGGAGTTAAAGCATCACCTCATCCGGCCAAGATTTCTGACATAAACCAAACCATAAAAACATAAGACATAAACTCAATAATTCAGGTGTCAAACAAAAATATTACTATTCAAGTACCAATGTCCAATATCCAAGTAAGTGGAAAATATCTTTCTTCAGAACAAGTTAATAATCCAATATCACGAATCACCAAATTACGATTTACACTATTGACTGAAAAGACATGGAAGAACAACTCCATTTTAATGAAAAAACAAAAATAAAATTTTTAGTAAATTCTACGAAATTTATTGAGTCTTGCAGACCATGATTTTGCCAGCGACGGCATTAATAAAGCAACCTATTATTTATATGCCTGTCTTCTATAATTTCCTTAGTCTGTGTTTAACGTTCTTGCCAATGCCGTCGCTGGCGAAACCATGGTCGGCCAAACTCAATAAATTTGTAGAATTTACTAAAAATTTTATTTTTGTTTTTGCATTAAACTCCAAATTCTTAGAACATTAATCACTAAATTCAATAATTATTCCTAGAAAGCTAATTAATGTGTTGTATTTCTTACGAGCGCAAATCAGTTTTTTCGTTCCCTCTCCCTAAAGTGGTAAGCATTAGGCTCATTAATTCTGGTCTACTCATGTACCATCCTTGCCTGTCCAGTCGTGCTTCCGTTTGCAATCAGTGCAGTGTTTCAGTCTGTGTTTTTGAATACCGCCCGTAAGTTTATGACTCATTAGCCTTAGCGTAGCCTTAGTGTTTTTTTATGATTTTGTTCCGAACAAAGTTAGTTTTTAGTGATTGTAAGTAGTAGTTTTAGTGATTTTATAGAATAAAAAATGAGTAGCAAATTTATAAATGACTAACAAGTGTTACATTACTTAAATGAAACGGGAAATAATTCATCAAGTGATCATAGTTCAGACAGCAAAGAAGATCTTTTAAAAAATGATTTAGCGATAAATACGGATAACACCAATGAAGATCCCGGACTTTCTGTGTTTTGAAAGAGAGCTGGATCAAAAGTCAAGCTCCGATGAAGAGGGTGACCTGCCTCCTCGACCTAAACAAATAAAACAGTGTTCTGCTATCGCTGGTCGTTACACATCGCAATCTAGCATTTCCGCTTTTCAACCATATATTCAGCCCAGTACCTCAGCCGAAAAGTGGCGGAATACCTGCTCAGTCTACAACATGCCAGCCAAATGGGAACAATGTCGATCATCCTGATGCGAATATTATGGTAAGCACTAAATTAAGTCTAAAGGGTAAAAATGGCCACCGGTGGACCTATAATCCTCCAGCAGGACTAAATGTAGCTGCAGCTAGGCGAAACATAGTTCATATAGTGCAAGGGCCTAATGCTGATGCAAAAAAAAAATTAACCCTCGTAACATATTTGAGATTTTTTTCACAGAAAAAAAAATTAATAGTTTGCACAAATTTAAGAATTTCTGAGAAAAGCACTAATTATAGAGTACTATCAGGCCTTTAACCCCAGTTGAATTTTACCCTTTTTTTAGGTATTCTTGTTCTTTCAGCTGCGCAAAAACACAATCACATGCCCTCAAATAAGTTATTCAACCCAGAATTTAGAGGTGAAAGATATCATTGTACAATGTCCTGTGACAGCTTTGATTTTATCCTAGAATGCTTGCGGTTTGATGAAGTCGAAACAAGAGCTGAACGAAGACAGTTAGATAACTTTGCCCAATTCAGGAAATCTGGGATTGTTTTATTATAGCTTGTTGCAACTCTTATAAGCTTGTGTCTTTTCTAAAAATATATGAGCAAAATTACGTTCATTCAGAGGCCGCTGTGTTTTCCAGATGTATATCACGAACAAGCCGGCCAAATATGGGGTTAAAGTGGTAGTGATGGTGCATGCAATCCCATACACAGGCAGGACGCTAAATATGGAAGGTTTGCCACAAACAGGATTTTTTGTCCAGAAACTTTCTGAAAGCTGTCATGGTTCAAACCGGAATAAACCATGGAACCCCTTTACCTTGGCGACATCACTTCTTCAAAAACATTTTAACTAACTATGGTGGGGACTCCAAGACTAAATAAGAAGTAAATACCCCCAGAAATGACAAATACTAGGGGTATAGCCATTGGTACTAACTTAGTATGTTTTGTTTTGATGGACATGAAAATACGATTTTTTTTTACAAAGTTAAGGACAATAAAGTTGTGCTACTACTATTTACAGCCCATGAAAAACCTACTGTAAATCCTGATTCAAAAATCCCCACATTATTGAAACATACAACACAACTAAAGAGGCAGTGGACTACTTGGACCAGATGTGGAGCCAAATGTCATGTAGACAAAAAAACCAGAAGTTGGCCAACCTGTATGTTTTTTGGTATGATAAACATCATATTGGTAAATTCTTATGTTATTTATGTTCACAACAATGTTAAGTTGAGCAAAAACCAAAGTCAAGAAAAGATTTTGCAAAAGAATTTCATCATAAAATAGTGGCACGAGTACGTTTGGAAACCTCAAATTTACAATCCATTGCAAATATACTCCGGCAATCCATTGCAGATATATTAGATGTACCATTGCCAGAACATCAACGATTTGCAAGATGTACATTTGCCAAGAGGAGAATTGACGTCCGAGCAACAAGCTTAAATTAATTTATAAAATATTATTTTAAGGTAGGCCTATACACTTTTAATTGTATTCAATAAAAATTTGTATATTCGCGTAAATAATATTTGTTTTAAAATATACCATCAGTCGTAAATGTTACGATACATTAGCTTTAATTAAACTTTTAACTGATAACCTTAGCTTTCTAGGGTTAATAGGCTACCTATAACCTCCGCTACAAACTTAACTACAGTGATCGTACCTTTACTATGTTAAGAAAAACTAAACCTTAAAAATAAACATACCTCATAGCATGTTGATACATATTTATGAATTAATATGTCACAAAGTTTCTACACACACAACACACACAGTAAAATGATTGTCTTACTCCCCTATTCCAATAAGTTTACCAAAAACAACTAAAGAGTCACTACATTTTGTAAATTTATTACGAAAATATACTTAAGTAATTATCGTATATAGGATACATGTAACACAAGTACAAAACACTAAATTTTTACTTTTCAGCAGACTCCATACTATAAATAAAAATACTAATGCAAAATTATTGGTATCATTTTAAGACATAGTAACACCTGATTACAAATCCAACATACGCGCTAAAAATAGTGCAATTATATTACTGCACATGAAGTCACAGCTTGTTTCTAATTTTCGCTAGCCTAAACGTATCGTACTCATATAATATATACATCCTTTAGGCATATAATTTGCATGAAAAAAATAATATCAATCTAAACATAAAATTTTTATACTGTACTTGCAGTTTGCAGTTTATAAAACGGTAAACAAATGACAATTATATTGCTACGAATTACGTTAAGACTATTAGATTCCAATTTGTACAGCTACACATATTTAAAATATTTACATAAACAGATTAATTTTTAAGGCCTGAAACTATAGCCAGGATGCGTAGTGGAATACTCGAGTTCAAGCCGGTTTTCAATCCATCAACATCCTCCTCCACTGGCAGTAGCCTCCCATGCGCGAACAATTTGAAACAATTTAGGAAACAGAGTAGTGCTGCCAAACCAAGCACATTGTACCATTGAATGTGACTAGAGACTGTTAAGTTAGAATTTCACATTGTTTTTTTTAATGCTTGCATTCCTGTTTAGTAAAACAACTTAAGCTAATTGATGTTACCAACTTAAAAATATGTGTTTACAAACTGTTCTTACTTGACTAGAGACTTAAGTTGGAACTTCAGGCAAATTTTTACTTTCATTAATTGAAAATATATCGATGCATCAAATACACTTGAGCCCTTGTTATAAATATCGTATTGATTCGATGTATCAATTCATGTACATCGAATATTCCTAGTTTGTAGTCTGATGTAAACATTAATTATTTGTGGAATTTTATTAAGTGAAATTTTTTGTTTGTTTCTGTTTTGTTATAAATATTTTATTAAGTGATGTTAAATTGTTTGTAAAAGTACTGTACATTAATAGCAGAGTCCGGCAATCATGTTTATTCGCAACCGCAGTACGAAGCCTTTGAAAAATTACGTCAAATATTCTCCGAGTAAAATAAGCTGTGAAATGAGTTTAAGTTTAAAGTGTTTTATTTTCTGTTCATTAAATTTTGAAAATTATATTTTCTGTTTGAATTTATTTAAGAAGTATAGAAATAGAATTGAACATTACAATTGTGTATTAGTCACAGAACATTGAATAGAATAGAATGGTAGGGAATAGGATGCGAGTCGTCTCCCGCTCTCTAACCCCCACTCCTGCGCCCTCACTAAACACATCCTTCCACAGTTTAACACACTTAATTTAGGACTATACCTTCCACGTTACATCAAAACTCTCAACGTGTGTTTATGTTACTCCTTGTTTAGTCTTTGTTAATACTGAAGTTTTTTTTGGTTTGTTATTTTTTTATGTTATAATGCCTTGTTGGGTGCCCTTTGGTTGCAGCGTGTGTAACAATTCAATATTTCCCTAATTATAAATACAACAACCAAAACTGTAGATATAGTCCAGTCAAATAGTCTCCGATGGTGCTTGTTTCAGGAAAAAAATATAGAAGTTTTTTTTCACTCGTTCTATATGTTTTTTGGGATGCTGAATCCGAATTTCAACTTTGCTACTTCCTACGGATATAGCTTCACACCAAAAATCGCAAAAAACCTAAAAAATTTTGACCTTTTTTCAGTTTTTTGCCAAAAAATCATAAAAATATGCGGTTTTTGAGGTAGACCTTCCTATATAAAAATAAAGTACATTAAATTGCCTACAAAAGACATTCTTCAAATGTATTTTTTGATTGAATGGTTTAGCCACTAGAGCGCGCTGAAAAAAGGAAAAAATTCCCCACTTTGTTGAACACCCGGTTTTCTCGTTATTTTTTCGGATGTAACTTAACACCTATGCTTGTAATTATAAAAAACTTACATTATTATGTGGATTCTGCTAAAACCACATTAAATTGCCTACTAATTTTACACCGTAATCACTTATTTTGGCCAAACATTGTAGCCGTTAGAGCACATTGAAGTTTTATTTCATATTACGCGAAACCGCTAAGTCAAGAGCCCTTCACACAAAACTCAGTAGATACCTATATTATCACTATGTACTTATTAAAAACTATTTATTTGATTTTTACAATTATTAATTAATGTAATTACTTATTCATTATTTATCAATTTAATTTACTACTTATTAATTATAAATTAATGTAATTTACTCATTCATTTAACATCATTTTAATTAAGTACCAATTACTAATTATATATTAACAGAACCGTTGTTGTACAGGTTGGTTTGTTGTTTTCAAGGGAGAATGTGGGTCTCCTTTGAATTTAGTAGGTAAATAAGACCCAAATTCATAATAATATACCGGATCCGACAAAAGGTGGCCTCTCCCCCCCCCTTTTCAGGTGGCTTCTTATCATTCAGCGACTCAGCCTGCCCTTCCTTTAGGACCCTCTCTTTCAGTTTACTTCGAATCTCCGTGGGTGTTGTTTACAAAATACTAAGCGTTTTTGTTTTTATCAGTTATTAAAAAAAAAGTATCTACGTCCGATAAAAGTTGTGTTTTTTGTGATCAAGTGTTGGCCTTTCGTTAGGTCCCTATTATTCAATTTAGTTCGAATCTTGTGTTGTGTACAAAATATTAAACGTCTTTGTTTTTATCAGTTATTAAAATAAAAGTATCTAGTCCGATAAAAGTCGTGCTATTTGTGATAAAGTGTTGGCAGATGGAACCCCGAAGGCAGTGGTGAAAGAAAAAGGGTTGAAGTCATTCGTTGAAGCTAGTAAGAGGAGAAAGGATGATAAAGTAATTTTATTCAGTTGAAGTGCATGATGTATGTAGGAAGCAATATGTAAGAGAAACATGTATTGTTGCTGCCAGCAAGAGGGCTGAGGAGGCTAGTTATAGTCAGGGTCAAGAACTTCGATCATGCAAACCCATATTTCATTTTTAAAATAATAGCTTTTTGTGTGGGGTTGAGATACCTCTAAACTATCAAGCGAAACAAAAAAAGTTGACCCCAGCTTCACGCAACCCTGTGTTTGTAGTGAGGAATTTGAATGTGAGGGCGAATGTTTTAAGACTGGCCACACAATGTAATAATGAATATTGTAAAGCCATTATAAACCGTTTACAACCATTTCCAGACTTGGTAGCTGTTGATGGACAGTACCACTTGTCTTGCATGAAAAACCTACACATTCATGGCCTCTCCGTAGATAGCAGGGCTAGTGGTCGACCCAAAGATGAAATAGGTAAACAGTTGCAAGCAGTATTCAATTATCTCGAAAGTAGTGATGAAGAGTGCCCAATTCACCTCAGAGGAACTTTTGAGCAAGATTAAAGGTGACAACCCCCCACACTGGAAAACAGTTAGAACTCGCCTTATTGAGGAATATGGCAATGACATATTTGTCAGTAAACATGAACCTCATGTTGTGTGTTTTAAAAACACTGGATATAAAATTCTCACCGATGCATAGTACACAGAACAGAAAAAAGATTCTGAAAAAGTGGAAAGAAGTCGCATAGTTGAGACAGCTGCAGCAATTATTGTTGAGGACATACGATCTTAAATTTCCTTGCAGTTCCCTAACACCATCATGTTTCCTTTCATTTTTCAGATGAAGAGCCTACCCCTGGGCCTTCACAGCCTACAGCCCAAGCAGTGGTTCCAGATGAAAGAGGTAAACAATATTGAATTCACTGCATTCATACTAAAAAAATGCAACTATTCATTCGATAGTATCATTGCTAATAATGTCCCTTTCATATTTCAGAAGAGCAACCAGGACCTTCAATCACTAAGCGTCGTAAACTGTAGCTGTCCATCTCTTATTTTATTTACTAACCTATATTTATTATGATAATTATTATGAAAATTAATAATAAATTGTTTTTGTGAAACTTTTTATTAAGTATTTTGTGTCTGAATACCAAAACATACTTTGGACAAAAGTTGATATAATTAATAAGTAGTAATTAAATGTATATATATATATATATATATATATATAATTAATAAGTAATTACATTAATAAATTATAAAGACCAAATAAATAGTTTTTAATAAGTACATAGTGATAATATAGGTATCTACTGAGTTTTGTGTGAAGGGCTCTTGACTTAGAGGTTTCACGTAATATGACATAAAACTTCAATGTGCTCTAGCGGCTACAATGTTTGGCCAAAATAAGTGATTAAGGTGTGAAATTAGTAGGCAATTTAATGTGGTTTTAGCAGAATCCAAGTTTTTCATAATTACAAGCATAGGTGTTAACTTATAACCGACAAAGAACGAGAAAACCGGGTTTTCAACAAAGTGGGGAATTTTTGCCTTTTTTCAGCGCGCTCTAGCGGCTAAACCATTCAATCAAAAAATACATTTGAGGAATTTTTTTTGTAGGCAATTTAATGTACTTTATTTTTATATAGGAAGGTCTAGGTACCTCAAAAAAAGCATATTTTTATGATTTTTTGGCAAAAAACTGAAAAAAGGTAAAACATTTTAAGGTTTTTTGCCATTTTCGGTGTGAAACCATATCCGTAGGAAGTAGCAAAGTTGAAATTCGGATTCAGCATCCCAAAAAACATCTAGAACAAGTAAAAAAAAAACTTCTATATTTTTTTCCTGGCCAAATCACCATTTGACTGGACTAATACAAATTAAAGCAAGAGAGAGATAGAAAATCAACCAAGGAATTTAATTCATTCACAACATCCCAAAGTCAACATGCCCAACATCTAGCGACAACTATGCGCAACACTATAAGACAACGAATATTCATAACTAAATCATGACTTTCAACCCGATTTTATAAAAATAAAAATACTTAGCGAACCTCTTCACTTATACTTCCTATATCAGAACTATTCAAAATTAAATCATAAACTATCAATCCAGGAAAATTAGAATATTTACGCAATACGGAATCATACGGCGAAGTTTTACTTTAAAAGTCAGTAAGAAACTAGAACGATAGGCCTATAAATCGAACGGAACACGGCAAAATAATTTCGATAACAAGTAATATACATTCTTATTAGAAAATTCAATAGGACCAGCAAAAAGAACCAACCTTTTTACATCTCAAATTTTTTTGGTCAAAATCTAAAATATACACCGCTACGCTAGTAGAAATATAAAACCTCAGCCAAGACAGATCAAAATCTAATTTCCGACAGACATATTGCTTACGTAAGACACGCCCACAAATGCTGACGCGCGTGTGATTGGTCCGTGCATTTTGTTACCAAATCAGATTTATGTTAAGTATAAGAAGTATACATTTTAGAAATTAGCTAATATTTGTAATAAGGAGTTATTTAAATGTTTTTTTTTTTTTTTGTAATTCAACTTTCAAAATCATATTAATTTCAATATGTCACATCGCTATATGTCAAAACAAGCCAATATAGCCAAACAAAGCATTATTCCACAAAATAACACCTCACAACTCCCAAACACATATGACAAATACAAATCCAAATCCAAGAAGATATGTTGATTTACCAGGCATTAAGATCCATTTACTTATGTTAGGTTGCCAACTGATAAGAAGTTGCGAAAAAAGTAATAATATTTTACCGATTATTTGACATGTTAAACTCAAGGAGTATCAGAATAAAAGGATTCAAACAAGCTTTGAATAATTTAAATTTTGCAAAAGTCATAACGTTTTTGGAAGAGGCAAAAAATTCATAACCCAACTAAAATGCACTAATGTTGGAAAATCTATTTGTCAAAGCTGAAAAAAGTTGGGTTTTTAGGATTCCTACTTTGCATAGAAAGTACTTTAGCCTTCTACAAAAAGTACACGGAAAAAGAAAATTCCTTAAAATATTTTCCAACCTACAAAATCAGCTAAGATCACCTTGAGCGCTTGTTTTGGTACATACGAGCAAGGGGCGGAAGATCACTTTTTAGAACAAGAAGCTCATTAACCATTACTTTTAAAAAGCATAATGCCATATTATTTCAAAATAAGGATATTTCATCACATAAATAAGATCATCAACGATCAAATCCACAAAAATAAAATAAGGTTGAGAAACAACAAATTAGTATTGTTCCAAGAATAATAATTTTTTTTGTCAATACTTAAATACCTAAATAAAATAGGCCTATGTAAAACATAAATACAATTTCAAAAAGTTCATTTTTTATGAAACGTACCCTCCTACAGTACATTTAACATTATGTAATGTTAACTTATAAACATTCGGACAATCAAGTAAAACAAAATTAATAAAACTAAATTGTTACGTTTTTAATATTTATTTCACTTAAACTTTCATATGGTGGACTATGGTTTAAATAAGTTATTTTCAACACTGTTATTGTTGAAACCTAGGTTCACAATAAAATAAAGATAATATCAAAATCTTAATAAATGTGTTTTATTTATTACTAGTGGACCCGGCAATGCTTCGCTATTGCTTTATTTAATTTTAAGGGTAGTTATCAAATTTCATTCTTTTGACTTAAGTTATTGAATTGCAAATGGTGTTTATGTCAACAATTTATATAAACAATATTTTAAACAGAATATATGTAAGTAAATAGATATGTAACAACCGATGTTTGAATTGAATTATAATACAGTAAGCATTTTTCGTTGATTTTTGTTTGTGTTGTTTGTCAATCTAACCTAAAAAAGCTGTTTTGGTTTTTGAAGAATAATAACCCGATTATAAATTAGAGAAATTGGTTGCAAATAAAAGTGTTTTGGTTCATTGTAGGCCTAACCTAAAATTATGTTCAGTTTTTGATCCATAACAGTTGTTTTATTTACAATAATATGTAACAACCGATGTTTAAATTGAATTATAATATAGTAGGCCTAAGCATGTTTTATTGATTTTTGTTTGTGTTTGCTTTTAATTTGTCAATCTAATCTAAAAAGCTATTGGTTTTGAAGAATAATAAACTGATTATAAATTTTCTAAAGTTGCTATGGTAATGAATGTAAACAAACATGTGTTACTAAGCATTTTATACGAACAGCTGTTTTTGAGCGCTATGGTCTTGAGTCCATACTAAAGAGGCTGTTTAGTTTTTTCCAAATTTGAATCTTTTTCGGGAAACTTTTCAAATTTTTCTTTATATAAAAACCTAGTTCGGACTATTACGAACATTTTAAAACAAAAAATTGCCAAATTGGTCCAGCAGTTCTCAATTGATGCGCTTACAAAGAAACAGCAATTCATTTTTATTATATAGATGATCACTGTCCGAATATTAATAATACGTTTCACAACTTCGGTGCAGAATTCATTAAAACAATAATTAATGTAATTGTATTACGTAGGTCTGACTGGTCTATTTGGGCTTAAGCCCTTGTAAGCTTCATTTGCAAAAAAAAAAAAAAAAACACATTCCACAAAACTCTTTATGGGAGCAAAACAGCTCCAATTCATCAGAAAAGGGTAATTGAGAAAGCGCTTGTGAAGGAACTGAGAGGGCGGAAGAGTGGGGCACAGCTAGGAAGTTTGACTCACATCACTCCACCCCGCCCAGCCATTGGTGCCAGTTTTACTGTATACTTGGTCTGTGGTATTAGGCACTTTCTTGCGCATACGTTGGTACCTCCGCCGCAATACGAGGTGTCCAAATGTAAAGTTTAGCCCAAATTTGTTTATTTACAGTCAATAAAACCACCAAAACAAGTAAATAAAGCCTATCACAATCAAACTACTTAGATTGACAACACTACTCTCATTCGTAAAAAGAAGGTCGCCTGCAGAGATATTAGCAGAGGCGTGTAATAAACTTACGACCAGGGGTTTACTGGTGCCGGAACGCCGATCCGGTACTGCTTTTTATTATTTGTTTTACGTTTTGTATTAACGTTGCACTGGACCATCCACTCTACGGTATTTAGATTCTAACTAGCCCTACTGTGATCCACTCCCTCAATCACACTCGGTTCAGAATTTTACTTCCGCCAATCGCCAATCGAAAAACCTTATGATATCCCACACACTACAGTGTGTTGCAACTATGTGAACCAAACTACAGTAAAGTCTCCCACATTGTCCCTCAGCTCGGAATCGAAATGGGACAACTTCGGAGCACCAGACGCCCTTTTGCCAGTCTCGCGGCACATCTTTGATGTTCGGCGAGTGCTGCGAATGACTACAAATAAGAGACCAATGATTCAGAGTCAAGGTGGCCAAAAAGTATAAAAACCAGTGATGCTTAAACTTTAAATTCACTTTTTCGGCATGAAAAAGTTTATAGCATATTGATGAGGTTATTGTAATCAAAATAAGACCAAACATGATATAATTTTGACCACATTTAGTGATTAATACTTATCGAATAACTAATTTTAATTTCACAATTAATTTATTAAAAAACATACATCACAAATGAGAGTAGGCCTAAACCTCAGTTTACATAAAAACAATGGCTGTACACTGACAATCGCCGTCACAAATACAAGGTTGAAAAGTGTCACAAAAGAGGAAAATATTTAAACGTAGGTACTTGAACACCGGCCACATGGCGATTTAGCAGGTTGCCCGGTACATGCTACCTCACGCGAACTGTCAAAAACTAAAAAGTGGCTGGTCGCTTTGACGTTGTTGACATTGTGATGTTGTTTAGTTTTGTGACTGTTTTGTAAGTGTCGTTAGAATAATTCACTAACAAGCGTTTGTGTTGGTACCTACTTTTCTTATAAAAGTAAGCATATTTTTTGTCGGCTTAAACTCACTTAAAATACATAAAGTATGGGTTTTAGAAGTAAAAATTGCAGAATTTGTACAAACTCCCCTTTCCGTCAGCGTTCCGGTACTGGAAAAATTACGAGTAAACCCCTGCTTACGACAAAAGGTAAACTATATAAAGGCTGCATCTGTTATGTTTTGGAATGTGTAATAAAGATATATTTTAGTATATTAGTTATTAGAGTTAATGTTTTGTATGTAAAGGTATTAAACCAGTAAGACAGACCAGGAAGTATAGTATAAATACGGAAATTGTAGCAAGGTTGCGTGAAGGTTCGTTAAACGCGGAACACGGAACTCGCTTTGCTATGGTTTGTTTTGGAGATGTCAACAGGAAGATAGACGGGTTATAAAGTATAATCCGAAGCTAGAATCTGGGCCAGAGTGGGTTGGTCGAGGGGCCAGAGGATTGTGGTCGATGGGCCAGAGTAGAGTGGTCGGGTGACCAGTGAGGGGCTGCGAGTTAGGCCAGTCTGTTGTTAGTGTGTTGGGCCGGTAGTTGACAACACACTGAGTGAGCAAAGCAAAGTATTTTGGTCTATTGTTGAAGTCACATTGTATTCAGAGTTTTGGGGTTATTAACATAAAAGTAACACGCTTCAGTTGCCAACACCGTAATCCAGTCTGTCTTATAAGGGTCAATACCTAGTAAAAGAAATGTATGTAGGATTTATAAGTAAAGGCTAATGTCAAACCGTATATACCGTAGTTGTATTATTGTATTGTGTGAGTAAATATAGAAATAAGTATTGCCACTGAACCACTGGATGCATTATTATTGAACTGTTCCTAGACAAATTAGAGTTTGAACCCGCGAAAAGGGTCTTGCTAAAATTTACCCCTAATACATCATAAATTTACTTTAGGATAAGACACCCAGCAGATATGTTTGTAAACAACTTTTTTTATCAAACAGCCTAGTGCTGCCAACCTAAGCACGATGTACTCATTAAATTGTGACTAAAGACTGTAAGTTAGAACTTCAGGCTATTTTTTTAAATGAAATATATGTCCTAATGTCCTAATCCTATACCTAGCCCAAATTTGTATGTTTAGGAAGATTTTTCTTGCAATTTGTATAGGCTTCTACAGGCTATATAAAATATTGTTACTATTGAATGGTAGGTGTAAATTTGGCGCAAGTTTACTATTCGACCCTAGGCTAACCTATGGCAACAGAAATGCAATAATAATAAATTTAAAAAAACCTAAAAGGTTCTAATCTAACCAACAGTATTTACTCATATTATGTTGGTTTACCTGAATTCAACATTTAACAGTAGAATGTAAAACAACGTTGTTGTCTGCAAAAATATTAGGCTAGGGTCAAATAGTAAACTTACACCGTAAATTTACTTTAGGGCACCTGGGCGCAATTTTACTATACGACCCTAGGCTAAACTATGGCAACAGAAATGCAAAAATAATAAAAAAAACCTAAAAGGTTCTAACCTAGGCTATAGTAGGCCTATTTAGTCGCAGTATGTTTACCTGTATTCAACATTTAACAGTAGAATGTAAAATAACGTCGTTGTCTGCAAAAATATTCAAGGCTAGAGTCGAATATTAAACTTACGCCGGGCACCTGACCTATTTTTTTTAAGCAAATTGTATTAGTATTGATTGTTAAATGATGGTAAACATAGGCCTACTACTGTGACTTTAAGGTAGAACTTCAGGCGATTTAAAAAAAAAAAACAGTGAGGTGTCCTAATGTAAATTTTGGCCGAATTATGACTAGAGCCTGTAAGTTAGAACTTCAGACTATATTTTTTTTGCAATATGGTGAGATGTACTAATGTAAACTTTAGCCAAAGGCTGTAAATATTTTAAGATTTGGTAAGTAGGTCTAACTTGTTTCCTCTCTTTATATTAATCATTCTTAGCATGTGTCTGTGCCTGGTGACAGTGTTTTCACTCATTCTTCTTGTATTTAATTTTTGTTTCTTGACATCTCAAATCTAGTATTCTAGTAGGTTAGGTGATCTAACAAAATTATGCTAGCTTATGATATCCTATTTTACTGTAATCATAACATGATTTAAATAATATAAGTATTATTTGTACCAACGAATACCATTATTAGTTTCAAGAACAACTTATAGCTAAATTCATATTTGTAAACAAAAAACCTAATTCAGTTAGTTCCTACAAATAATATTAGTCCTATCTTACCACATAATTTTCTAAAATCATCAGTTTGTTTACAGCTAAATAACCACTGCAAAATACTAAATAGTACTACAATGATGGTATTCATTGGTTTCAGAATAGAACTAAATACAAACCTGACATTAACTGGAACCTCTTCTAGCTCTTAAAAAAACACTAAACTCTCATCACAAACATTACAAATTTTAACCGTGATTGCAGGATACGGCTCCTGGATTTTGTTGTGCTGAAGTAATAACACAGACACTGAATAATAAAGTACAAGTGTGGCAGTGTGTGTATAATATTTGAAAATGGACATCAGGCAACTCAGGTCTATAATAATCAAAAGTATACATTTTTAAAATTCAAATTGAAAATCAAGGAATAACTATAAATCATTATTTTGCATAATTTATAAAATTGTTAATTTGGTAATTGAAAAACTAAAGAACTTACACTTTTTTTGTAAAATGAGATTATTTATTTAGTTTTAGTTGTTAAAGTATATTCATTCAGTGAATAAGTTTTATTTTAGGCATTTAGGGCCTACTTCAAAATTTAAGTTTAAATCATGTATTTAATCGTAATTAATTATTAATTATATTTTTTAAGCCCAGTAAGTAAAACTACGAGTACTAAATAGTATTAATAGTCTGTATGGGTTCATGATTAACAATAGCGCAAAAATGCCGAAAATAATAGTAGTATTTTTAGTTTGTAATATACTTTTTTTTATTTTGAGTATTTTGTTATCTTACCAAAGAAATTCACCAATCACCAAGAAATTCTAATTAAATTATTCAAAGCACTGGATCACTACGTAAAAATATGGAATACTTACACATTTTTTCGCTTTATATTTTTAGTATTAATATATAACAGTTATTTGTACAAAATATGACGATTTTATTATGGAAATACGTAGAAAGAACCATAGTTAACTTTGTCAGCAGCTAAGATTTTGTGGGTTTTTTTTTGTAAAAAATTAACCACTATAAATGATGTAATTACTATATAACATTATGATTTCAATAAAATGTAGTTTCCATGAACCTCGATTTTACCTCTACGTCCTCCCATCCTATTATTCTTTTTTCTTTCTCTCTTGTATATTTTCATTCCATCTCTCTCCTTTGTCTTCTCTCTCCCTAATGAACGGCGTCTCTCTCTAACAAATAGTAGAATCTGCGAAGTGTTTTCGTGCGTTTTAATGAATAGTGAATGTTTAGTTTCACTTTTACTGGAGTTATATGTAAGCAGATATAAAATTATGTTTTTAGTATTTACCTTTATTTCGTATATTTTGTAATGCGTGTGCAAATTTCACTACAAGATAATATGGAGCTCTTGTCATTTTAGGATAGGTCTTGTTTGGTATAACCTAGAAGAAATAACTATTATTTCAATGTAGTTATTAACATAAAATCCTATATAAATTTTAATACCAGTTGAACAAATAATTGTTACACTTATTGATATACATTATTTTATCATTTCAACATAATTTAGTATTTAAATAAAGTATCATTATTGAATTAATAATAGGCCTTCATACAAAACATGACCATTGGTAGGCTAGCTCTGTTTACTTTTTAAAATTCATTGCTTCTGAATATTGTGTGTTGGCAATGAATTCATAGTTTTTCGTTTATGTAACGGGCAAGTAGCCTAATTATGGAATCATTTAAAAAGGCCTAGGCTAAACCTAATCCCATTATATTGGATTGTTTTTATTATTTTGTATAGCTACATAGCCCATTTATAAAGTATTATAGCATATCCAAAAATTTAAGAATTGCCTATTTAGTTCTCAGGCTTCATCGAAGGCAAAGGGTAAAAATTAAAAATGATATGGCTGTGTTTATTTTAAGGTTTTAAAAGACATATTATAGGGGGAACTAGGGATCCTTCACCCATAGCAATTTCCCTGGCTGTGGGAAATTTTGGGAAGGTAACAGTTGCATCACTGCATAGCCTACAGCGAGTATGTAATTGGAGGGGAACCCAGTACTGCCAGACATACTTTAAGTTGAGGTCGGTACGATATACCATAGCAGGTTACTATCGTACGCAAAATGTACGATAATTTTGCTTTGCTCCAATAACTTACTGTTGATATATTTCAACCTACAGATTACAAAGAGGTTGACTTTACTTAATAGACAGATCTGTTACTACTATTTAATATCTCTCTCTATCTCATTTTTGTTCAAAGTTTTTACATCTGTATAGGCAATTTTGTTTCCGCTACATAAGTTAACGTCCATTCTTTCTAGATGCCACACTCCAATCTCTAGGCGCCAAGTAGACTTGTGTAACTCATGAAGGAGCCGTTCAGAAGATCGGCTCACTTCGACTGAGCCGAATGAAGTACTTCAGATATCCACAAGATTGTAGTTCACTAGTTCAGTAGTTCACTAACTGAAGGGCTCACTGTTTTCTTTCTTTACATCCGGTGATATGTGAAGCGTAAGGATTGTCGTTCAGTAGTCCAGTAGTCCACTAACTCACCCAATTTCCGGCTCCCATTACGGCTCTCATATCTTTTGGATATGTGCCAAATGAAGGAGTTGTTTCTTAACATCTCACTATCTCAGTCTCAGTAGACAGTCGATGCCCGTGTTTTACTTCGTACAATTTATTTGATGCGTGCTTAAAGTAAGGAACAAATATTTGTTAATGTACATTGTCCTTGCAGTCTATATTTTATTAGTGTTGAATGTATATTAAACTAATACCTATGTATTAGTTTGTTAGTTTAATTTACTTTCCATTAATGTTCTTATTTATGAAGTGATCGTAGTTTTCTTTTTTTACCGAAATAACAGTTTTTAAATATTTTTAATTTTATTTACTTTAATAAGTAAATCATATATGCGTGTATTAAGAAATTTGTAAAAACAAATTTAAACTAATATTATAAAGAGGTAAAATTTGTTTGTATGTAGGGGGGGAGGGATCTCTAGAACAACTGAACTGATTGAAAAAAATGGTAATAAAAAGCTTTACTACCCCTGAGTAACAGCTAGGCTATAATTCATTTTGATAAAAACATTTTTTATTTCAATATTTGTAAATTTAGTCGGAAAAAATCCTAAGGTTAGGCCTAGACTGGTGAATTATGAGCATAGCAACTAATTGAATAAAATAACACATACAACTGTTTGCTCTAATATTTATACCTGATAATTTAACACCTGATTTCAAATTTTGAAGATACTATTTATTGTATTTCTAACTTTTAGGTTAGGGTTTTTGAACATTGAACATTATTTACCATCTTAGATTTTTGGTTATTATTAATCCTACACCTTTATTATAAAGAAAAGATAACTTGATAATGTGTATAGAAGGTTCTAACGGGGATGGCGTGCGGAGCACGCAGTGGTTTCCCCTAGTATCCTATGTAATAATATTGTATAGCTTAATGTTACACATTGTGTTTTAGTATTGCTATCCTGATGTCAGTAGTTTGGAAAGCATTCAATTCTATGACTTGTATTACAATTTATAAATCACTCACTACATCTCATTCAATACGTTCTGAACTACTGAACTAATTGAACTACTGAACTACAATGGTGAACTAGTTCCTTTCACTGAAGGAGATTCACTGAACTACTTCAGTAAACTGAACGACATTGCCCAAGCCTAGCGCCAAGCTGCCAAACAAACAATAGAAAAAAGGTTCTACAACGAATAGGCCTACCTATTCCACACTAAATATTTGAGCCTTTTGTCAGTTTAGTTAGTTGTCAACTTTGCGGTTGTTGGTACATTCATTGTGTTATGTTTACTAGACAAGTAAGTGTTTGAATGTACAAGTTTATTATATTTATGATCTAGAGCAACCGGATATGCTTTTAAATAACAATAGTTATTGGACTCACCACCAGCAATCCTTTCAAGTTTTAATCTTCAATTAAAAGTCACTTGTGTACACTACACGTGTTTCGGACATTTTTTGTCCATCGTCGTAGCATTCAGAACCAATTCCATCCTAAACCAGATATTAAACAGGAACGCAACAAAAAATAAGGACAAATTCACAACCACCAGTGTATACAGATTAAATTGTAGTTCATGCGATAAATTTTACGTGGGACAAACAGGACGTTCGTTCACCACACGATATAAAGAACATATCCAAGCACTAAAACACCCCGAAAAATCAAAGTTTGCAGAACACCTGGTAAATTGCGATCATTCATATGACAGCATGAATGATAACATGCAAATATTACTGAAATGTAAAAAGGGTAATTATATGAACCGCATGGAAGAATATCAAATATATCGCAATGCGCTACAAAACCCGGATGGATTGCTAAATGATAAGAAACAATTCAATGCAACCCCCCCCCTTCGAACTTATAAACCAGATGACCACCTGCCGATAACAAAACTAACACACAGTGCACTGAGTAGTGCCGGCATAAAGATATGATAGCGTGGACGTTTATATGTTTTATTGTGCACGAGTATTGTGTAAATGTAATTTTGTGTTAAATGTTTTTAATTACGTGTTTTTGATCACCCGACGATGGACGAAAAATGTCCGAAGCACGTGTAGTGTGGACACAAGTGACTTTTAATTGAAGATTAAAACTTCAAAGGATTGCTGGCGGTGAGTCCAATAACTATTGTTGTACAAGTTTGTTATAAGTTTGTTTCTGCAAGGTGTAATGTAGGCCTTTATTTTTCAAAATCAATTCAGATGAGGAAGGATCTTCAACTAATAAAAAAACATGGTTAAATATGGCAATATACTTATTTGTGTATCAAATAATGTGCAAACGTAATAAACGTATACTTTAATAACCTGAAAACAAAAATTCTCATGTATATAATATGTGTATTAAAGTAAGAAGTTTTGTAATTGTAGGCCTACAATATTTTTACTCTGAAATACGATAATTCTCAACATCTGGTACAATACTGACTTGTACAAATCTGGCAACACTGGGGAAATCTCACTTCACTGTCTGTTGTTGTTTGGCAGCTAAAAGAGGAAGATTGAATCAGCCCTGTGACGAAAGTAAATTTTTAGTTTTTGGGATTTGGGTTTTTCTATTTTTTTTCCATTAAAATTAAGTTAATTGTTATACATCCTTTTAAAGCGTATCTTTGGCTTTAAGGTCATATGATTAGAAATATAAGATTTAAATAGGGCCTAAAAAACCAGAAAAATTAGGGTAGGGTTATGTTAAACAAAATCATCTAGGGATGGTTGACCCAGGCTTAATTGGGGTACATGACCCAAGTAGGGATACTTGACCCATTGTCTTGAGATTTTTAAATGTATATTTTTTTTAACTATTTTTATGTGAAATGTCAACTTTAATAGTAAGTTTAAAAAAGTATTTGAAAAGGCCCGACTAGGTATTAAGTTTGCAAAGTATGTTGAATATAATCTCGTTTTAAGTGGCCCAAAAAAGATGATGAAGCTGAAATCGACTTGGAATAAGTCGATGCTCGCTTGACCCCTCCAGAGTTTTGTTTTCAAAATGATAAGAGTTACAGGTTTCATATTCAAACACAAATTTCCATATGTAGTAGAATAAGAAGCCTACATGTTTTATCAAATTTTCTTGGTTTTACTTAAAATCTGAAAATTATTGCTT
Source organism: Philaenus spumarius (assembly GCA_018207615.1). NCBI lineage: Eukaryota > Metazoa > Arthropoda > Insecta > Hemiptera > Aphrophoridae > Philaenus > Philaenus spumarius. The sequence goes on from JAGFPH010000080.1 coordinate 558,045, forward strand.
TAAAATGTTTCACTTAAATATTTCACACTTTCTTCTCTCTAGGCCTGTTCATTGCAAAAATAAATGAGTTTAAAATACTTAATATGGATGTTTTTTATTTAAAATAAACTTTATTTTTAGCATTATATTTAAGGGATCAAGTATCCCTATGCCTAGTGTTTAGCTTTTTCTTTCCATAAGCAATGTTGCATAACATATATAACACTTCAAACTTATTATTTAAAAAAAATTGCAAACAATTATCAACATATAAAAAAACCAAAATTTGGGTCAAGTAGGCTACCCCTAGTTCCCCCTAGCCTATAACTATTTGAAATGACAAAATACTGTCATATAAACTGACAACTAAACTGTATATAAATGTTTTGTTAGATGTACAAAATAAAGCCTTGTGATTAAATAAAGTAACTTATGTAGTTGTTGCCCCTAACATTCTAAGTTTCTTAACAGGCCATATTACACGTATTTTTCGTTACTTATTTGTAACATAATCTCTTGTCAGATTTGGTAATCCTATCAGTGTTTAATTGTCCTTAATAAATAATAATAGAATATTTTTAGGTTCCCATAAGTAATGTCAGTAGTTTTATGTAAATAATGTAGCCTATACAGTAGGCCTATTTTAAAACTTCTTCTCTTAAAAGCTAGAAAACTTAGGCTCTCATCACCTAGATTTGGGAATCTTATGAAGAATATTCATTGCCTATATTACTAATGTTTCGGGCTACAACTTTTAAATTACTATCATAAACAATAATAATTGAGTCAGTTACTAATTTATTACTATCTCATGATATAGGCCTAATAATCTTAGTTTGTAAGGATAAATATTCATGTAGGTTTAGTTATTTTTTGCTTGACACAATGTTTAGAGAATGCATAAAATTACCATGATCAATGGGTTTAAAAAAAAGGTACCGTAGGCCTATTGCAATCTCATCAAACTGTAGGTAAATATATTTTTTATTAACAAAAGCACTAACCAATCGCCTTGATTAGTTTAACAAAGGCAGCAACCAATCGCTGTCATTAGTTTAAATCACTGTTAATTCCACACTTGCGTGGATTGGTAAAGTCACTGATATCGGAATCTCTGATGCAAATATTTCTGGCAAATTTTTCTTCTGTTAATGGTCATAATCAAAATTACTAACACTAGAACTACAACCGTTACTAGAATCATAATTATAATCTAAATAGAAACTTCCACCAAGTATTTTGTATATTTTACCCAACAAATGTCATAAACAACATTACCAAACTTATCTATTTTTAAAGTTAGTTTCAAATGATGGATTGTTCATATTTTTACAACAATTGTGTTTGTTGCAACATTTGCCATCTTTTCTGTATAAAGAAAACAATACGCGTATGACTTTTCAAGAATATAAATAAACTCTGGTTATCAAGTGAAAACTAACACGTAATATATATACTTAACAGGAAACATAAAAGTAGAGGAAAAAGTCATGTAAAAAAAAGTTTTGGACGTGTTATAAATAAAAAAAAACCACCAAACTGTCGAACCAGCCATCGTTTTCGTTGTTGACAGCTATTCAAATCTTAAAACAAGTGTAGGCCTAAATAAATTAATAGAAATATACAACATACCCCAAAATTTTAGGCTACTAATTATTAGTTTTACGATAGGCCAATAGATGGTGTAGTTGCACACTTTTGAAATAACACTACAGATTAGTGTGCAATTGGAGGATTTAAAAAAAATTGCCTGCTAGATATAAGTTTGTTCAGATATGGAGAAAGAGCAATATAACTTCTCATTTTCATTATTCTAATTCGCATCAAGTAAAGACATTAAGCTAAAGGGAAAAATAAATGATACCGTAGTAGCTAACTTTACTGTATACATAAAACCTCAGAATTTTTTCTAGCTTTGAATTTAAATTTACTGAAAAAGGGTTGTTAAATAATGTCTAGTTATCTATTTGTAAGTGTTCAATAATGGGAAGGTTTCATACTAAAGATGTTTACATTAAAATTTAATAAACAATTTTTAAAACAATCTTTTAGGTTTGATTATCTGCCGGTGCCAATTACTATTCCGATGGCATTGGATTCTAATTCTTGGATTAATCGAGATCAGCACAAATCAAATAACGAGCCTCAGCAACAGATATTTGTTACCGAAAATCACCATCACCAGCAGCAACAACAACAACAACAGCAGCAACAACGAGGTCTTCTCAAGATCCCAACAAAATCTTCGATTCTTACACAAACTGAGAGGTCATTATTTATGCATTAGCTTATATATTAATGTAGGCTATTGAAATTGATTAGAATTTTCACTTTATTTATCTTAAATATAGTTCAGGGTGATTTTTTGAAAACTTAGCACCTCGATTATTAAAAAAAAACGGAAAGAGATATACAAAGTGTGACCTTGGGACAGTTATTCACCGTCAAGGGGAACCTTATTTACTTTATTTAGGAAACCTATTTACAAAATCCCAAACCCCCTCCTCATGCTACTTTATCTCAAAAATTTATAATTGACACATATATGGCTTTTGATTCATCAAATTGATGCCTATAAAAACCATGATTTTGTTTGATAAGAGGTAAAACATTGGCTACGCTCAAAAATATTTGTAAATTATTTTCTAGAATTTTATAACGATACGTTATCACAATATAAAAATAATAAGTTATTACAAATTTCTATATTTAAGATTGGAAAAAGTTTAACAACATGAAATAAACAAAAGGTAAGTTAACCTGATCACCATTGATATTAAGAAACTCCTTATCGGAGCCATGATAAGAAATTATAAGCGTTTATGCCTTTCATTGCATACTGCATTTTCACTTTAATTTCTTTACTTGTGGCCTAAAGAAGTGGTTCATATGCTTCTCGGTTTAACATAAAAATACTTAGGCAATTTTTAATTTATTACCATAGAAATCATGTTTTATTAAAAGGTTTAATCTATCACAAAGTCAATGTGTCCATTACAAATTGTTGACTTGGTGTGATAGGAGTGGGGTTGGGATTTTGCAAATAGGTTTTCTAAGATTTTCATAAAAGATGAATAAAATGTCCTGCGAACAGATTTTGCATATCTCTTTCCGTCTTTTAAGTAATACAAAATTATACAAATATCGTAAGCCAATTTCTATTTCAGAAATTCATCGTTTATAAAGGGCTTCAATTTGATGAATCACAAGCCACAGGTGTCCATTACTAATTTTGAGATTGGGGTGGTATTATGGGGGTGGGGTTTTGGTAAATAGGGTTTCTAAGGTTCCTCTAACGGTGCATAACTGTCCCAAGATTATATTTTGCATATCTCTTTCCGTCTTTCACCAAATAATTATAAATTTATAAAATAACAAACTTACAAAATAACATGCGTTAACTCATTTTTATTTTCTGACCACAGAAATTTATGGTTGTTATAAGGATTCAATTTGACGTACCACAAGCCATAGGTGTCCATTATACATTTTTGAGATAAAACTTCTAAAAACTATCTATTGGACTTGGGTCAATTTAAAATTAGAATGGTATGGGGCGGATCTTACTCAGTACACAGTCAAATCCTTAATCTTACTTCAAAAAACCTTTACTAGAATGATGTCAAATAAGCACAGATATGAACAGTCCACATCACTATTTATTTTTTTTTTTTAATATTGCCAATTACAAATTAATATATTTTCAAAGCATTACTAATATAAATGAATGAAAAAATTTTGTACTATTTTACAATTTTTATTGATTGAGCCGTGCCGACCTAGGTTTCGCCAGCTACGGCATTATCGAAGACAACTTAAAGACTAAAGGAACAAGAAAACAAATCCAACACACAGCAGTTGGGTGCAGGTAGTCCAAAATACCATTAGGTTAGGGATGGGGGAGGAATCGAACAGGTCAATAACAACGGATGTAGAAGTGGTGAATTACTTAAATCTATTTGTTCATTTAAAACTAAACTTATGTCCTTAATAATTAACCTCTTAATTTCTAACATTTCCAAAGCATCTAACTTATTACCCTTACAATTGACATGAAGTACATTAAAATCTGTATTTAAATTAATACATTACTAATATATTTAGCAAAAACTGATAGGGCTGAAAATTCAAGTAGAGACCCCAAAGCAGACTTTCTTAGAAATAAATAAAATGTTTAAATTTCCAAACACTATCCCAGTTTAAACGGTTTAATTCTTACTTAGCACCAAAAAGCTTTAATTCATTATCTTTACACATTAAAGAGTGCTTAAACTAAAATGATTTTGTTTTAAATGGATAGAGAATATTTATAGGGTATAGATAAGGTAGTGTTTTTTATTTTTTTTTTTAATGTATTTATTATGTTGTATGGGTGAGAACGTTATGTGTGTTATATTTTGTTTGTTGAAACTATTTAGGTTTAAGCATAACATTTCTGTTGTTAAATATGCAATTTTTGTTAAATGTTTTAAATAGTTTATGATTTAGTTAGAAGCTTTAATAATCAGAAGAAAATACTGAACTTTATTATTTAATTAAATTACAAGTGAAGAAAACATAGACCAAGACCGGGAGTTAAACCCGATACCTTCAGGTTTCCGTCCTGATGCTCTATCATCTGAGCTACCCTGATATCTACCGATATTGGTCGATGTTATCTCACTTGTACGGATTTTACTGCAATTATTGAATTAACAGATTGAATACCTCGTGTATACGACATTGAAGACAATCTCAATTCTTATTTCGCAGCTTACAGTGGTGTTATTGTTTTAATTGCTGAGAAAGTGTGTAAGCGGGGGAAAAAAATTTATTATTTACATTTTCAACACCTGACAGCCGCTTTTACCAGCTTCATGTATAAAACCTTATGTTTAGACTATTTCAACAAATATCTCGAGATGGATTTAATTTTATCATCTTTTTTCTATTTGCCTGTAATTTGATTTGATATATAAGTAAGACTCTTACATCATCTGAAGATGTTCACCTGTGCTCTAAAGGAAAACTATATTGAACTCAATCATTCATTTGAACCTCATGGTGTTGCAGTTATACTATATTTTTTTTGTCATTTGATGGCGATTTATTATTATTATTAGGGGGTTGTGTGACCTGCCACCAGGACCCACTGTACCTAAACCATGAGGTCCTCTGTGCACCATGTCCAGGCAGCGGTTCACATCAAAACCGCCCTTTTCGCAAAACGAAGGAGTCCGTGGGGGCCTTCCTCTCGTATATAACTGGTGTCAGGGTATCCTTGTCCCAGATATTTCTGCCTCAGTGATACGAGGGCATCACATTCGCATAAAACATGGAAAGAAGTTTCCTATTTCTCTCCACCTTTGACATATTGGGTTGTTATCCAGCCCCACCAGAGTATTGTGTCCCGTCAGTAGACCGACCAACAACATTACTTCCGGCCTGCCAAAACCCAGCAGTGTTCTGCTTAAATGTCCATCCAGGCCATGAATGAAATCGTGTGCCCGTCTCTGACCTCTTACCATCTCTCTCTACCTCTGCAAGTGTTCTGATTGAACATTTTTTCTTACACTTTCTTTCCCATAGCCTCTTGATATTCCTATCATCGGTTCTGGGTCCATCGGTGGAGTTTTAGCTCCTCTTCTAGCCAGTTTATTTGCTATTTCATTCCCTTCTACTCCTTCATGTCCAGGGACCCAAACAAGTCTTACTTGCCTACTGCTCGACAGCTGATCCAGCAAAGCTGCAACTATGATAGCTGCCTGACTATCAGAACATATCGTAACATCTGTACTGATGCTTTCTGAGTCCAGTATTCGTTTTTCGCATGCAAGTATACCTCCGTTTGAAAGACCGTGGAGTAGAGCCCCAGCGACACTGAGTATCTTTTCTGTGTGTACGGTCCTTTGTGCATGTACATTCCGGCTCCTGTACCTTTGTTTGTTTTTGACCCGTCCGTGAACGAGATTTGTCCATTTCTAAGATCTACCTGTTTCCGTAGCCACTCTTCCCGAGCCGGGAAAATAGCTTCTAATTTGCTATTAAAATTATTCTTGGGAGTCACGTACTGGCTCACAGCATCGGATCTCACTCCAGTATTTTGTTCAGGCACTCACCGTGTCCATTTCTTGCGAGAGATGTTGACCAACTCCCTCCTGTGTTCAATCTTATTGCGGCCTTACTAGCCTCCCCCTGGTCCAGAGGTGGGAGATGATGGTGATTTAGTTAGCAGGATAATATTATATTAGTAAGCCTATTTAATTGCATAGTATTAATGAAAATTAAAATACTTAAAATTGTTAAATTAAAATTTTGGTAAAATTTGTTTGTTGGAAATAATTATATTTGCTGTTGCAACACAAACTTAAGAATTTAAAAAATAAAACAACTTCTAGCTCTTTAAATCTTGAGCAACAGACGTTTATGACGTTAAATATAGAGATTAACAATAAATTCCTTGAAGATAGGACAAAAGGGCTGAAGTCAGAAATTGTTAACTTTACAGGAAAAACTCTCAAAGTTTTGACAAACTCATGGCTAGGATTGCAGTATATATTATAATAGTGAGAGGAGAAGGGACGAGCTAGGCAATATTGTAGCAAATAATTAAAGTGTTGCTTAGTTGTCAGTTTTTCTTACGGCAAGCCATAGCCGAGTGGATAGCATGGCATCGGTATCAGAAGATACCGGGTTCGAATCTCGGCTAGACCAGGTAACTTTTCATATCTGTGGTTTGAGGGTATTAGGGCGGAAGTAAAGCAAACGGTGGTTGGCTGGTATTAGGGCGGAAGTAAACAAACGGTGGTTGGCTCGCTTCCAAGCTGACGGGATATGACTAGTTACCGGCTTGGGATGTTTTGCATAATTTAAAAAAGATATTTATATGTATATATATATATAATAAACAAAAAAACCACAAACAATAAATATTTTATTCATACAATAAAGTTAACAATTTCTGACTTAAGCCCTTTTGCCCTAATTTCAAAGCATTTATGTCTGATTAATATGTTACATGGTTCCCAACCTGACAGTATTTCAAGCATCACCTGTGCTAAGTAATGGCTTGCCCTCAACTAACTACCATATTATTATATTATCCCCATTTAACAAAAATATTAAACTATACTATTTTATCTTTGCTGTGTGTATGTAGTATAGCTTGATGAAGTACGTCTTAATTTACTTACTATTGTCAAATATTTTATTGATTGTTTATAGGTTCACACAAACAGAATATCGTGGCACTTGTGTTGAAGGGTCAGCTCCTGGCAAAGAAATTGTCATGTTTGACCCTGCCATGCAGCAACAACCTCAGCCTAATCAAATGTACGCAGTAGTTGAAAAGAAAGAAACAACCGATAAACCCTCTACTGTGGCAGAGTTTCCATTTTGTTATAATGTAAATATGTTACAAAAAGTTCACCAACAACAATCTACAGGAGTTCCCGCAGCTACTGTCGGTGGAATTAGTGGAGACGATAAAGGATGTTACAGATTCGATGTAGCTCAGCCGTTTGGTTATAATTACGCTTTAGTAAATCAGATGTCCCTTGCGGCAGCCGCTTCAACGGCTACTTTTAAATGTGATGTGTGTGGACTTGTATTTGGTCATTTATCGTTACTCAATCATCATAAACGTATTCATACTAGTAACAATAACCCGGTAACGCCCGATAGAAATTTCCCTTGTGAACAACCGACCGAAGCTAAACCACAAATTAAAAATAAGTCAAAATGTTGTAATACGTGCGGAGTTGAAATGGATTGTGAACACTTAAGTGGGAATAAAAAGAAAGCAAAGTTTGTTAAATGCGAAAACTGTCCGAGTTCATCTCCTCCGACCAATGGAGGGTTCCAGTCACCCCCTCAAGAACCTAGTCCACCGCAAGAAGTGATTAACAAGAGTTTGCACTTGGTCAAACGGCGTGGCATGGCGACCGTAACAAAATGCCATAAATGTAACGGTTCCGGAATAATATTTGTAGGCGGTACAAGACCTACAGGAGACAAACCGTTCCGGTGTAACCTCTGCGATGGTTCCTTTTCACGGTATTCATCTTTATGGAGCCACAAACGCTTACATACCGGAGACAAACCATTTAAATGTGAAATGTGCGGCCTAACATTCGCAAGAGCTGCTTATCTGAAAAACCACATCCGAGTACATAGCGGTGAGAAGCCTTTCAAATGTAATGTGTGCGGGATGCAGTTCTCACAATCGCCTCACTTGAAAAACCACGAAAGGATTCATAGCGGTGAAAGACCTTATCAATGTGAAGTTTGTGAGAAAACATTTGCTCGTCACTCGACTCTTTGGAACCACAGACGAATACATACTGGAGAAAAACCGTACAGGTGTGGCGTTTGTGGTTCTGCGTTTAATCAAGCGACCCATTTAAAAAACCACGCCAAGGTTCATACTGGCGAAAAACCTCACCGCTGTGATATTTGTGAAGTAGGCTTTTCCGATAGGTTTGCTTTAAAAAGGCATCGTAGTATCCATGAAAAGTATGGTCGTACTGCAGCTAACGGTCAACAACAGCAACCACAACAACCGCAGCAACAGCCTCAACAACAACCCCAACAACAGCAGCAGCCTATAGACGAATTGTATAAATGTGAAGTAGGTAGTACGATAGCATTTCCCGGTTGTTCTCGTCCACAAGATCAATCTCAACCTCAGCAGCAGCAACAGCAACAACAGCAAGCACAGCAACAACAGCAAGTACAGCAGCAACAACAAGCACAACAGCAACAGTCACAACAACAATCCCAACAACCTCAACAAATAGACGAGTTATATAAGTGTGAAGTAGGTGGTCCAATAGCTTTTCCTGGTTGTTCCCGTCCACAAGATCAGAAACAGTAAGGCTAAATGTTTTTACATTTCGTTTGTTGTACAGTCTAGTGGTAAGATATTGATTATTAAAAAGAATTCTTCTTCCGATAGTAAATTGTAAATATTAAACGTTGTTATACCAAGACCGTTTACTAGATAAGCCTCCTGAATTCAAATCTCGTAGGAACTAATAATAACTTTAAATAAGAGAATTTTTATACAAAATGTATGCATTTGTTCAGCTTATATGTATGCACTGCACATTGTTGGCTGAAAGAATAGATGCATAAAATAGGTCTATGATAGTGAGGGAAAAAACAGTGAGATGTGATATCTATAGAAATTTAGAAAAATTATCCACATGAAAGTATATGTTGCAGCTATGTATATAGAACTGGCCACCTTAAATACATCGTACAGACAAATTCTTTTTGTAGTTTTCCTCCTTTCTTTATCAAGCGTATCTGTACTAAAATATTATAAAGAGTTAAAATTTGTTTGTTTGGTTGTAGGGGGTAACCTCTGGAACTATTGAACCGATTGAAAAAATAGTTTTACTAATAAAAGGCTACACTATCCCTGAGTAATATAGGCTATAATTTTCATTTTGATAAAAACATTTTTATTTCAATATTTGTAAATTTAATTGGAAAAAATTCTTAGGTTAGCCCTAGACTGATGAATCAACACATGTATTTACATTCATTACCATAGCAACCAATTGAATAAAATAACAGATCAAACAGCTGTTTGCTCTAATATTTCCATTAACAGCTGATTTCAAACTTTGAAGCAATTATTTGTATTTCTAACTTTTAGGTTAGGTTTTTATTAAAGTGTAGACCTTGCTGGTTCTTTTAACCTTTTTTTATTATAACTGCTGTTATAAAATACACAAAATAATTGAATTTCAATATTTAACATTATTTGCCATCTTAGCTTTGGGGTTATAATTAATCCTACACCTTTATTATAAAAGAAAACATAACATGATTATGTGTATAGAAGGTTCCAACAAGGTTGGCAAGCGGAGCACGCAGGATTTTTCCCTAATATTAGATAAGATGATAAAATTCTTGAAATTTAAGGAAATTAAAATGAGTAAAAACTAAGGAATCTTGGAAAACCAGGGAATTGTCACCAATGATAGTAAAATTAAGCAGTCTTATGCTCCATCCTGTTGTAAACCAGTTTGTATGATAGCATTTTCCCCAGCAGAAGTCATAGAAGGTCTCATTTTTTTAAAAAATCATGTAATTCAAACAATCCAAGGCTGTGACTAAATTGGATGAGAGTTCTGACAAACGATATGCATGCACAATGGCTACAAGTATTGTATTGCATATGTATTTGATGTATTTATCCGAGTTCCTATTTATTTGTGAGAACATACATCCACTTTACTTTACAGCCTCATGTATTAAGATTTAAAAATAACTATCATGTGTTTTGTTTGTTACGTGATAGGAAAACAATTTATATGTTGTTAAAAGTCTTTTATATCTTAATACATATAATATACTTATTTCAATAATATGTATTCACATATTAAAGTTATAACTAAAAATCTCGGTTAAACTACCAATACAAATTTAATAGGCTATATATAATATTTTATGTATTAGTTTAATGGGCCATATGAATAACACTGGAGCAAATCCTCTTGAGTATGAGCATGAAGTTAAAGGTTTTGTTCCTGAGTATATCTTATGAAATCCTAAGGTTATAAAATCACTTTCTAGTACTGAGGCAGTATTCTTAACAAATTAAATATAGATGGAATACTTTGATTATTTGTCTGAAAAATCAATGTAAAAGTACTGAATAGGGTTTAAAACATGTCCCATTGTTAAATGTTTTGATATAATATTATTAAAAGTTTATAGATTATAAAAATCTCAGATGGTTTGTTTTTTTAATACGGGACAACCATAGGTGTTAAATTCACTTCAAACCCTGATTTGTAATTTTTATGTTCTTTCGGGAGTTATGAGTAATGAACTGGTGGAAAACGGGTTTTTTAACATTTATTGGTGCATAGCTAATAATTTACGTAGGCCTAAAACGGAACATAAATCAATTTGGGCAAAATTCACTGTGCTTTTTTGGACCATGGAACTCGGATGTAAAATTCTTTGTTTTTAATTGCACGTAATGGTAAGGCACAATATTTACTACGTTAAATATATATAAAAACAGTATGCAATAATATGAAATGTACTCATAGATGTTAAATACACCTCAAAGTCTTATTTGTAATGTTTATCTTCGTTTAGGAGTTATGAGTAACAAACTGACGGAAAACAGGATTTTTAGCGTTCATTGGTGCATAGCTAATGATTTACATAGGCCTTAACCCTCAAAGTGGCAGACTGCAGTCTCTCGGGCGCAAATGCAACCCGCTCGAACCTTAGCGAGAATTTGCATAATCGATAATTTAACCCACTTACAATAATCCAATCGTAATAAAACTGGAACCATTGGAAAGGAAATGAATTAAACTTTAGTTTTTGTATTTACAACTTTTTTGTAAAACGTATATTTACATACGTAATCATCGTTTTAAAATATGCATATTGTGTTGCAGTTATTTCCGCAGGCGAATCTGCATACAATTGTACTGTTATTTCCCACTTCTTCAACGTTTAAGACTATCTACACAAATATTTCTTTGGCTATTATAATGATACCATTGGATTCGTCAAGATTTTATCTTTCTGTTGGTGCCTTCCAATCAGATGTCACTATAAACATAGTATTTTTTCCAAGAATTACTGTAAACCCTTGCGATTGGACAGTTTCTCAACCAATGAAACAGCCCATTTGTCAAGTGATTTTACGCCTACTATATCAAATGTTTTGTCAGATTTCTTTACACCATTTTGTACAGCAAAGTCTGAATTTTGTAACGGTAAGAAATAACCGGTTTTTGTCTGTCTAGACGACAGTTGAAATGTACATAATTATTACGTTCTAGTGAGAAAGTCTAGCGTGTGGGTTCCCACGCTATTCAAGTGTCCCATTCTCACCGCTGTTATAGACGGCAGACTTTTCATTAGATTGATGTCATTTTGTTATTCAAATAATGATAACTCAAACACTTTTGTGAACTAAGGAAAGACAAGTATACCGTTCTTTTCTTTGATTTATCCTCTACACTTTGTTATAATAATATTTCATTTTTGGGAAAAGCATATATTAGTAAATGAAGTTACAATCTAGGCCTAGGTTTGTTACCAGTTGTGTACTTGAAACATAAAAACTGTTTTTTTTTTCAAAATAAAAAATTTGAAATTGATAAATGTTTTTATACAGTTCTATTTAGAACTAAATTACGAAACTTTTTTACGCTTACGAAAAAATACAAAAAAATGTTTACTACTTCTTATGTAGGCCTAAAGTTGAACTTTTTTCTTTCGTTACTGAACATTTTTTGTTTCTTGAGCTAATAACTTTTACAATTTCAAAATAAACTAATTTTTAGTGGCATATTTGAATTCTTTGAAGTTTCTTCTACAAAAAAGCTATTGAACTCTTTTGGATTGGGGTTCATTTACTATTTTTGGCGAATTTTAAAAAATATGCTTGCAAAACGCTAAAAACGGGCTGGTCAATTTTAGCTTTAACCATGCCACTTTTAGGGTTAAGTTGGTCAATCAAACCTAAAAAGCTGTTAATTTTGAAAAAAATAATAAACTGATTACAATGTGCTAGTAAAGTTGCTATGGTAATGAATGTAAATAATTTTTTTTTTTTTTTAATAGCGAAAAACCTAGGTGGTTATCTTCGCCTGGAATGTAAATAAACATGACGTGTTGCTAAGCTTTTATACGATCAGCTGGTTTTGTGCACTATGGTCTTGAGTCAGTACAAAAGAGGCCGTTTAGTTTTTCCAAATTTGAAACTTTTTCGGGAAAATTTTCAAATTTTTCTCTATATAAACCTAGTTTGGACTATTACGAACATTTTAAAACAAAAAATAGCCAAATTGGTCCAGCCGTTCTCAAGCGATGCGCTTACAAAGAAACAGCAATTCATTTTTAATATACAGATTGTAATTATCATGTGATACAATAGCCTATTACATATCTTTTAAGTTCTTTTTGCATTTAGGCCTATTCAATAGTTACAAAAATTATTATAAAAAATCTATTATTTTTACAGTTTTTATTCTCATTTACCAAACATTCATGACTATTAGTCTATATAATTTTTATAAAAACGAGTTCATAGAATGAGTTCTACCTGGTACGGTAGGGGGTACCCAATGTAATCCTGCTCCGGGTGCAAACACTCCCAGGGATGGCCTTGTATATATATATAACTAAACTTGGAATGATCATCAAATTTGTTTTTTGTTTATATATTTAACTTTATTTATTATATGTTTTAAATTGATGACTACTGTGAGATTCAAACTAAGATTGATTTTACTTTCTTAGAACTAACCCAGCCAGTTTTTAATTGTTTTTCTTAAAAGAATAGAATAGTTTCTTGAACAATTTTATTGAATACAAAATCTTTGTGTGTTTTTTTTTATCAGATTTTCTTTTATAGAAAAACAAACAGCTGCAACTGTATGTGTAATTGACCAGGGACCTATTTTTACTGACAACAATGGCATCATATGATTATTTAACTTATGCATTGTTGCCATCTGCATTGTCTGAAAATTAATAATATAAATACTTTTTTTTGTTCTTTTAATGGATTACATTTATTTCAATAGTTGTTTTAATTTATAATGTATCAACACCAGTGTCAAAATTCCTAACTTCAGGTATTAATAATTATTATTAACTATCTAGAAATTGTGTATTAAACTATTTTAACATGCAGTAAAATCTCTTATATCCGGATCAATGTGGCGCCGGCTGATCCGGATACCAAAAATCCGGATTTCAGAAAGGCATTTTTACTATGGGTAAAGTGGTGGAAATGAACAACAAATCCTACAGTATACCTTTTATAGTAAGCATGCCAAGAAATAGTACAAACAGTTACTGTACTGAAGTAAAAAACTACCGGATGTATACTAATTTATGTGCATTGAAGTTCAGAAAAAGTACAACTTAGGTCTACTAGTATTAGTATTCAAGTTAATACAATTACCATACAACTAAACAAATTAAAAATGGGGGAAAATAATAGTTTTGATTAAATACAGTAAAAACTTACTTTATACAAGTTTAATTTTCACTTACGTAATTTTTTTTAAACGATGTAGGCTAATTAATTATGGCTTGCTTGGCTCGCTAAACCCGTTTCTTTGACGAAATATCTCTCCATCTGCAAAAAAGCAAAAGATCGGACGCTGTAGCTTCTTCTTGTTGTTCGACGTAGTCAATCGCCTAGAATGCTTCACATTGCATGGAATGGTTTGTTTTGGCTCTTCATCATTTACTACTATCTGGTCGAAAATATTCATTTTTATAGATATATTTATTATTTTTTACTACGCCGGGATATTGGAGGTTTCGGATATGAGAGGTCTGGATTAGAGAGGTTTTACTGTATATATAAACAATATTTTGTACAGATTTATAATGTTCGGTTAATTTTTTAGATACTTTCAATTATAAAATACTTTTGAACAAATTTTGCCTTTATACAATAAGAAGCCAAATATAGTTTTTATTTATTTTATAATCAATACTATTCAAAGTGATAAATAAATTTCTTTCGATTATCGAAGTAAAACCATTTCAGATTTATTCTATGAAAACTTTCAGAGTAATATAATTATGTGGACTTTGTTTTGTAAATTAGTTGTTACGTACTGTATAATATATAAAATATTGTAAATATTATATTTATTAGTGTATTATAATAAATCTCAATCATTGTAAAATGTCAGTAATAAGATTGTAATTTGAAAAGAAGTGGAAGGTGATCCTTATACATGGAATTGTATTTTTTATTGTTGTTGTAAAATTACATAACCATGAATCATAAAACAAAATACTATAGAACCTTTGTTATCTGACTAGTAATACGTTTATTGAACCTAGAAACTCCAAGGATAATGGCTTTAAATTTTTAAAGGTGAATTATCATAGGCCATTAATACTGACGGCATGGCAATTAATTGACATAGCTTGCTCATTTATTTTAAAATCTAAATATTTGTTTTTGTTAAGTTTGTTTTATTTTAATTTGTTGCTTAATTCTGTGGTTAAATTTATTTGCTGTCAGCATAAATTTATGAATGAGAAAAGAAACTTTGAAACATTTTGTTTTGGGAAAAATATATTTTTAATATACAGCTGAACCAATAACCGACCAAAATATTTACCTCTGATTTTTACAATACAAAATAATGTATTTTCAACATTGATTGTTCAAGGGGTCAATAACGGATGTATGCTGACTTTCACCTTGTGTGTCTTTTCATTTGTCGTCATTTTGTTTTGGAATTTTCGTTATTTTACATCGTTTGCTTGGTAACCACTTGTGCAGTAATGATGATGTCTTTAGGCTTGTATGAACTAACTTTTATAAATTCTCCTTCCTGTCAACAAAGCGAATCATGATAAAAATTGAACAACAAATTTGAGCCAATGAACAAAAATAAAAATACTGGTGTTTGGATCATAAAAATAGTGTTTAAAATAACTTCATGTAGTTGGATTGTTTATTAAAATCTTTTGATGTTATTGGATGTAGCCTTGAGTTGTTTCACCTCAGACTTTACTTATTAGTTATCTGGAATGTTGATTACCTTAAACCACATTTTCTCCTTTTCTTTTGGTTAACAAAGTTTCTACTGTATTTAATATACATTTTGACCCAAAAGTTTTACTTGTAGGCTAAACTTATTTTATTAGGCCAACAAATTTATACTAAATGTAAGTACAAGTTTAAAACTATAATATTGTAATTATTGTAATATTTGGCTTATTCTAGACCGGATAACCTAGGTTACGCTGAGTTCGACTGCTTATAAGTAGTTTTTATTGTTATTATGAGATGGTTAGACATTTTTGTCGTAACATTTTCAATATATTCATGTACATAATATAAATGTTAGTCTATTCACTAAAAATATTGTAAATACCTATTATTTTATCGTACCAAGTTGATTTGTAAACAATGAAAAAGAAATTTATTTAGAGATTATTAAATACTTGAGAAACAAATACAAATTTGAAAGAAATTGTCACTAGCTAATTTATTGGAATACATTTTTTATTAGTTATTTTAAAATGTGGGCTAAATAAAAAATCCAAATTCTTAATTATCCATCCTCTCATCTTAATATGTTTATACAATGATGAACAACCCATCTGACAGTTATTATAAAGAATGTACTGCAAATATTTTAAGTAAAAAAAGAAATTTCTACCTAAAACAAATGTCTGTAACTTAAGAAGCAATAATCCCCAAAATGAAAATGACATCTCTGTCTGAATCTCAATGGCTAGAATGAATCTTGTAATTCTAGTTTCATTAAATTACCACCACTTATTAGCGAAATTCCATAGGAAACTATTGCAATGGCTCTTATGGTGAGATCCAAGGTCGGGAGTACCAAATGAGCACCGATCATGGTTCCCAGAACACGTTTTGGGGTGTCATTAAAATTCATATATGTATATATGTGTTCGCACTCTAGCGGCCGCATTTTAAGTTCGATTTGGTCCAAATTTGGTACACGTGTTGGTTGTCTATGTCGCTTGGACGAGTTCGTTAGCCAAAAAATCCAACAACCGGAAGTACGTTTTTTGACCAGAAGTAACTATTTTTTGAGATTTTTACTACGAGAATTAAATTTTTTTAGAGTTTTTTCTAAGAATATAAATGTAGGACGCTATTCTGCACATTTTGTTTTTTTACGCGACCTTATAGCTCACTTGGTTCCCCCAAAATGTAAAATACCATAAAAGTACCCGGTTCGAAGCCAAGCGATGCAAACTCGTGAGGCCACCAGACGCAAAAAAATTCTACTAATATATTGCGTATACACAGACAGCTGTTCAACGCCTTTGTCGGTAGACCTATTTCCCAAATTGTTGGTTGAAACATAGGCATATAAACTTAATTTTGGAAATTTGCTCAACTCACGTCAGCGGTCCAGCTGCGTGGTCGAATTATTTTTTTTATGAATATGAACTCTTTCACTGAGACTAGCAGCCTATCTGTCTATGTTTGTGTACTGTCATTGATAATTTCCACCATATTTAATGGGGGTCCATTTTTTCTACCTTTTTTAGTATCATTTTAAACATCTCATTTCCAAACACTGTTTTTATTACTTTTATCATAGATCATGAATAATAAATAGATCTTGCATCCATACGAGGGCTGTGTACCGGAAAAAAGGTTGTCGCGAAAATAGTACATGATCGCGCCGCGAGGTAGCGCTAGGAAGAAAGCATTGGTGTTTCATACAGCTTCCGTCGTTTCCCCAATAGATAACGCCACTATCGTCGAATTTCCAGTGGAACAAAATATTGCATTGGATCGGAGTTCTATTAGGTTATCCAAATACAATGCTTTTATACCTTTGTTGAAATAAAATTTAAAACTCTGGGAAAAATTTATGCCAACATCAAAATGTCTTGACACATTTTTAGAGATATGGTGGATAAAGACTATAGGTAAAATAAAACTATCTCGGTGACTATCATAGATTTTGAGAATTTAGCAACATAACTTTGCTAAATGTAAGTGTATACCTACAGTACTTGTAAATTATGCAACAATTTTGAGAAATTATGTAAATTAATAAAGATGTATTTAAAGACAAAAATTGCATTGGTATCTCAGTAATCTGGCAGATATCGGGCCAGAACACTGGAAATCACTAATAATAGCTCATTTAAAGGGCAGAATCTATGTTTGATTGTATTCATGTAATACTGTATTTAAACGTTAACATAAACTAAAGGAAAAAAAAATACAGTACTGTGTTAATTAATTGGTATCAATATGAAATTTTCTTTGTATGGCTCGACCGCGTCAACATCACTTGACAGTTTTTCATCCGTAGTACTCAACAGCCGTATACCAAAACATATTTTTAATTTGTCCAACCAGCCCTCACTGGCCTGAAAGTAATTATTAATGATTTTTCTGTTGAAAAATCTAGCTTTTCCTTTATAATGTTTCCATAAATAGGTGCATTCCTATAAGCGTTCTTGTAAAAATAAATTCTATCTTCAATTTCTGGAAACTAGCCAGATTTCCGTATGTGACACGCACTTTTCACATTTTTTTTTTTTGAAGGAAAGTCTTTATCTCGTCACTGTTCTTCCTTATGTCGTGAACTGTTTGCACGACCAACTCCATTTCTTTAGCGGGCCTAACTAAAGTTTCACCTTTTTTAAGTCTTATTTTTATCCACAAGTAATGTTTTTTGTTGACAATTTCACTGCAGAAACATTTTTAACTCGCATTTTTTTTTGCAAACACATAAAACTATGAAATACAACACGGAACAGACTGTCGTACAGATAGCGCCAATTAGGATGGAGCGCAAAGAGGGGGTGTACAAGTCTCCTACGCCGGCTCCCACCACATTTCCCCTCTCGCGGCGGAGTACAGTTAGAGCCGCCTGCCCTACCAAATTCATGTCTGCTATGTAGTCGTATTGATTGTATATCAACACTTTTTGGTGGTGACTGTACTTACGACTCATAGTCGAGTAGGAGAGGGTAAGACGTTACAGTGACGCTTCACGCTACTTGGCACTATCTGTAATAGTACGGTGCAATTAATCCCAAAAACGGCCAAACCTCAACATCCAAAGTAAAAGTTTCCCTTCAACTCCCAATTGTTATATACAGCCCTCTTATTGTTTGGTAAAACGTTACACCATTTTGAGCGTCGGGTTTGGGGGGGAGATGTTGGTAAACTATAAATTTTCATCAGTTTTTCTTAAATATTTCAAAAACAATTCGGTTTAGCGCAAAAAGTGACATATACAAAAATAATCAATACAACGCAATCATTGGGTCTCCCAATACGACTGAGGGAAAGAGAGTAGATAACAGAGTGTGTGAAGGGAGGGGTGGGAGTAGTGACCCCCTCCCCTCTGTGGCTTCTAACCCTCTATGGTACCTTTTAGCCTCTTTTGGACTATAATACGATTGTACAATATTACTTTTTAATAAAATTCTGTAGTTATTTCTGTTAACATAGTAGTTATGAATAAATTTTTTTTTTAAATATAAAAAATTGCTACTTTTACACCCTTTGTAACTCTGGAACCATTCACTTTAGCAAGATTTTGCACAGGTCCAATTTTGTTCGCAATTTAATGTAGATTTTATTCCTGTGTTATAGCCACCGGACCACATGTTTATCTATATAATAAAAATGAATTGCTGTTTCTTTGAAATCGCATCAATTGAGAACTGCTGGACCAATTTGGCAATTTTTTGTTTTAAAATGTTCGTAATAGTCCGAACTAGGTTTTTATATAAAGACAAATTTGAAAAGTTTCCCGAAAAAGATTCAAATTTGGAAAAAACTAAACAGCTTCTTTTGTATGGACTCAAGACCATAGCGCTCAAAAACAGCTGTTCGTATAAAATGCTTAGTAACACATGTTTGTTTACATTCATTACCATAGCAACTTTAGCAAATTTATAATCAGTTTATTATTCTTCAAAACCAATAGCTTTTTAGATTAGATTGACAAATTAAAAGCAAACACAAACAAATAAACGGTATCAGTTAACTGACACAAACTTTCTCCCAACTTACTGTAGTCAAAATAATATTGTTTTTAATCATTTTATTTACTACTTTTTAGAACAAAACAAAAAAATAATATTCTACCCACGTCAATCGTATAAAAAAGTTATTGTCCCAGGCGGGATTCGATCGCGCGACCTTTGAATTACTGGCCGTCTTCTCTACCGTTGTGCTATCCCTTGCGGCCGTTGCCGTGATGCTAGATTGACAACATAAACTTGTTTATTTTTTAACATTTCCCCATAATTATGAAACGCCGAAGTTTTGATAAAAGCGGATGGTGTCATTTTGTTTGGCATCTTAAGCACTATAAATACTGAAAATTTGATCAAAATCGTTAGAGCCGTTTTTGAGAAATTTGCATTTTTGTCGTTTTTTATTGGTTTTTAGGGGTAAATTACCCTTAAAAATTAAAAATTCCAAAAAATGAAAAAAACGCCTGGAGATATTAGGGTTTAGTACCTACATACCAAATTTCATGAAAATCGGACCAATAGTGTCCCCTCTGGTCGTGTATACATACTGACACACTGACAGACAGACACCACGTTAAAAACACTTTTTTGGGTTCAGGGAGCACCAAAACAAAAAATTCCACTAAAAATATTTTTGGGTTCAGGGAGCACCAACACAGATAATTGCACTAAACAATTTTTTGGAGTTCTGGGAGCACCAAAACAGATAATTCAACTGAAAATTCAAATTCGAACGTTTTTACGAAAACAATACTTTCTCCATATACTACGTATAGGGTGGAGAAAGTAAAATCAATAAAACATGCTTAGGCCTACTATATTATAATTCAATTTAAACATCGGTTGTTACATATTATTATAAATAAAACAACTGTTATGGTCAAAAACTGAACATAATTTTAGGTTAGGCCTACAATGAACCAAAACACTTTTATTTGCAACCAATTTCTCTAATTTATAATCGGGTTATTATTCTTCAAAAACCAAAACAGGTTTTTTAGGTTAGATTGCCAAACAACACAAACAAAAATCAACGAAAAATGCTTACTGTATTATAATTCAATTCAAACATCGGTTGTTACATATCTATTTACTTACATATATGCTGTTTAAAATATTGTTTATATAAATTGTTGACATAAACACCATTTGCAATTCAATAACTTAAGTCAAAAGAATGAAATTTGATAACTACCCTTAAAATTAAATAAAGCAATAGCGAAGCATTGCCGGGTCCACTAGTAGTTAAATAAATATTTGTACCTGTGTACCCGTCTGTGGTCTGTAGATCACCCCTTAAAGGCTACCGCGGTTTCAAAAAACTAAGTTTTCATCATCAGGCTCAACACAATATGTCGGATTATTCCATTAGAAGTCCTCATAACATATAAAACGTAAAAAAAACACACAACACATCACAAGTATAACACTGAAGTTACGTTCGAAAACTGATTATCGCGATAAAATCACCTGTAACGATTGCCCCAGCTTTTATATAGGACAAACAAGCCGGTCATTTAAAAAACGCTTTAAAGAACACTTGCCTAAGAGATCTTTCACAACAACCTCTAGTTTCGCTGAACACCTCATTGATAATGATCATAACTATACCGACATCCAAACTAATTTAGAAATATTACACTTTTGTAATAAGAGAAAATATATGGATTCGTTGGAAGAATTTGAAATTTATAAAGGTGTTAAAACCGATCCTCGCAATGTCCTTAACGACAAACTTTCTTTCAGCTCCAATTTAATTTACGATATCGCATTAAGAACAACTAACAAGGACGAGATAACTTCGTAATGGAACGCCGTCACAACTGATAAGAGCGGGGAGGGAGTTAATTCAATACCTAACCTTGTCCCAACAGTTACGATTCGACCGGTGCTTGCATCGCACACATTTTCTCGCGATAATCAGTTTTCGAACGTAACTTCAGTGTTGTACTTGTGATGTGTTGTGTTGTGTGTTTTTTTTTTACGTTTTATATGTTATGACGACTTCTAATGGAATAATCCGACATATTGTGTTGAGCCTGATGATGAAAACTTAGTTTTTTTAAACCACAGTAGCCTTTAAGGGGTGATCTACAGACAACAGACGGGTACACAGGTACAAATATTTATTTAACTAATGTAGATTATTTTTGTATATGACACTTTTTGCGCTAAACCGCACAGTTTTCGAAATATTTAAGAAAAACTGATAAAAACTATTAATTTACCAACCCCCCCCCCCCCCCCAAACCTGACGCTCAAAATAGTGTAACTTTTTACCAAACAATATGTGGGCTGTATAAAACAATTTCGAGTTGAAGGGAAACTTTTACTTTGGATGTTGAGGTTTGGGTCTAATTGCACCGTACCATAAGGCAGACAAATACCCATCTCATTTGACCAAAAAAACCGGAAAAATTCAAAATTCTTGTAATATGACTGAACTATAAACTTTTCTCATTGATGACATCAGTGTTGCAGGTAAAGATAAAACAGATCATTTGAGAAAGTTTTCAGATGCCTAAAGGAGGCAAATTTAAGGAAAGAAAACTGTGCTTGTTTTAAACCAGAAATTACCTTTAAACATATTACTTGAAGATCGTAATGCATATTCAGTGGTTTGTGGTAAGAGGGTAGAAGTAAAGCAAACAGGATATGACTAATTATCTCTTTTTCGGTTTTCGATATTTTAGTAAACAATATTAAGTTAAACACCCATTGGATGTATAGAGTTCGACATAGCACAGTAGGAATGGATTGATGTATGGTGTGTGTCATACGCTGAAGGGTTATGTTTTTGGGACATACAATTAATAAAAACAGTTTATTAAAGGATAAAATTATAGCATTTTTGGGAATGGTCAATTACTATGATAAATTTATTCCAAATATGTTTCGATGTTCGTTGTTACATCAATAGAGTATTTTTTAATTGTATTGCAAATGTGCATTAAGAATGAAAAGGGCGCTGATAGAAATTTAATACATTAAAATCAGAAATTACTATTACAGTTAGTATGTGATACATCAAATATTGGAATCAGCGGAATATTGTTATATTATATATTGCATCAGACTGTTCAGAAAAGTCTATTTTATTTGATTGAAGAGTTTTGCATAAAAGAATTTTTAAGCAGTTATTTTCAAAGAAGCATTGTTGATTCATTGGTTAGTGTGCTAATTTTACCAACACTTATTAGCGAATTTCCATAGGAAAAATGGTAAGACCCACGTCGGGAGTAGCAAATGAGCACCGATCATTGTAACCAGAACACGTTTTGGGGTGTCATTAAAAATCATATGTATATATTTATGAATGTATGTTTGCGCACTCTAACGGACGCATTTTAAGTCCCATTTGGTTCAAATTTGGTACACATGTTGGTTATCTTCGTCGCTCGGACAAGTTCGTTCGCCAAAAAAATCCATCAACCGGAAGCACGTTTTTTGACCGGAAGTAACTATGTTTGAGATTTTTCCTATGAGAATGAATTTGTTTTTGCGTTTTTTGTATATACAAATATAAATGTAGGACGTTATTCTGCAAATTTTGTTTTTTTACGCGACCTTATAGCTTGCTTGGTTCCCCCAAAATCGATCAAAACGTAAAATATCTTAGAAGTACCCGGTTCAAAGCCATGTAGTGGATTCCACCGTGGGATTGGCGTGCGAAGCACGCAATGCATTGTGTATTGAAGATACTCCCAATACGGTGGTTGGCGTGCGAAGCATGCAATGCCTTTGTGTGTTGAAGATACTCCCAATATGCGGAATGGCGTGCGAACTATTTTGCAGCTGTTCAGCACCGTCGTGAATAGACCTATTTCCCAAATTGTTGGTTTAAACCCTAAAACATAGCCCTATAAACCTTATTTTGGAAATTTGTTCAACTCGCGTCCGCGATTCAGCTGCGTGGTCGAATTATTTTGTTCTCCGATCACTAACCTTTAATTATTGTTTTGTTTGGAGAAAATAAAGGTATTTAAAATACTGTATGTCACAAATATGGGTGTTGTTTCTAAATGGATTTACAGTAATTACAAATTCCAATAAATCAAAGGTGCAGAGAGAATGGATGAGCAAATGGTTTATCGATATTACCACTTAACAATAAATAAACATGTAAAGCATATTTCACATTTTAGTGAAATTAGTATAATGGAGTGTTAATGTGGGGTTCTCGAGTAATCATATCAAAGATACCTATAAAGGGAAAATTTACTTCAAGAATTGCATAGTGCACATTTATTCCAAGGCAGTACTTCTAGTCGTCAAACCTAGGCTCGTATATCAAACAGTTTTTTATGAGTTAGTTGTGAATCCTGTAAAACAGTAGCAAAGAACCCAAAAATCAAAACTTTAAAGAGCTAAAAAACATTTAAGAGAGAGCCCATTTAGACATTTCAGAGTTTTTGTTTATTTTTTATTATAAGGTATAATTTAGCTTACTCCCGGTACAGTAGCCTGGAGTTTATGAAATGATAAGAATTTTGATACTGAGAATACATTTGACAAGTTAAGAGAAATTTTTTCTAGATTTTTATTGCCAGAATTAACAAGAAATTGTCAACATCTTCACCATCCAGAGATAAATAGATTATCAAAGAATGGACATTTTAAAAATTGTTTAAATAAGGTGTTATAAAATTAGATACATATTTTTGCTAGATACTGTATATAAATGGCTTTGCTCTGACGACTGATATAGAATTAACGTAGACCAAAAACTGCTTAAGATAAAAATACTTGAATTTGAATACTCGAATTCTTCAAACTTTGCAGACTAAAGAAAGAATTTTGCTAAAGTTTTGATTTTAACCCGTCGTCAGTCAACCTAATAACTTCAATCCCGCGAACGGTCAAACGTATAGGAGGAATCTAACATTTGTTATGTGTTTTCCCCCCTTACAGTTTAGTAAAGATAATTATTACCATATTGTTTTTAACTTTTTAGAATATATGTTTTTAGACATTTCATTAAGTTTTAGAATAAATTAATTAAAATTTATTTATTTTATTAAATAATTTTACTAAAAAAAAGTGTAGGGAGAGCCAAAATTATCTCCCTCAGGTAGTCAGGTAGTCGTTCAGGCATTGATAAAAGTAGAGGAATGTCAGGTTAACAGCAAAAAAGTTTTCTGTATAACATATTTTTTCGTTAGGGTAAATCTAACAGGTTAACCGATGGCGGATTAAAGCATAAAAATAAGGAAAATTCGAAGTTCACTCCCAGCCCTAGCATCATTATTATAAGCATCTCATTTCTAGCATGGTATTATTATCTCTGTTCTGGCATCATCATTCGGTTTACTTCAGTTATGTATAGTAAAAGTTTTCAAAAATTCGAAATTTTAGGGGAGGTTTTGAACTTCCATCTGGGTCAAAGCATTGAAGAAACAACACTATAAGAAGCGAAACCCCCATGTTATCAGAGGTAACACTTTTCAACAGTCGAAAATGCCTAGTTTGGATCGAGGCCAACAGGTACCGCCAGCAGCATCGCCGCGCGGACTGTACCTTCTTTATTGGGACTGTACATTACGTGCCCACCCCTAGTGTCAACTTCACAGAGACCAGATAGTTTTGTCGATGCGTAAACGTAAACAACTGCTATGCTCTCCATTGGTCCGATCACGCTATTCTATTTATTTATTCTGGATTCACGTTTTTATTCATTAGTTTTCATAATTAAGTATATTTTAGTATTTGTTTTTTATTGCGTTTGTAAATCATTTCGTTAATTTATAAAAGTTTTGTAAATCCTATTTTAAAGTGAGAAAACAATAACTGAAAGAGAAGAGCATCTCGTAGTATTTTGTTATAATTAATTTTATATTTTCAAATAATAATCTATATTATTAAATGATTTTTGTCGAAAACCTATTTCCAATCGCCCAGCCTCTCCTAATGGACCGATTGTGAAGATTTAAAAAAAAATGTGTTTATTTTTTATCTCTAGATATGTCATCAAGCAATGATTTTTTTTTGGGTAACATTCGAGGCTATAAAAATTCTAATTTTATGCATTTTTTCGGTTTTTTTATTTATTTGAAAAAATAAAAAAGAACGAGGTAGGTTGATAGCTCAATCGAAAGAGCTAAAAATTTAGAACATTTACGCCGCTTTTTATATCTCTTATAGATTTCCTGTTTTATATAAATTATTGAATTATTGTATAATTATCGTAATTATTGAATTATCAATGTTAATTGTGTAACGACCGTTATTCTAGGTTTGTGCTTCATTTGTACCGTATGCGTTTGTTTTGTAATTATTGAATTATCGTTGATAAAGTACATTATTGGCCTATTACGTCGGTATTTTCCTACCAATTTGTAAAAAAAGTGTCATTTTATTCGTTTTACACTGCAGAGTTACAGCAAAATATAAAAATCCAATAAATTGAGTTTATTTTAACAACTGACATTTTAAAATTACGCCATGTTATTTAAATGGGAGAAATTTGTGTAAGATCCATTAGTTTGGGCGTCACCAGTTAGGCTCATGACAAATGTACCAATTTGAAGCCCAAACATTCCCAAAAATATAAAATTTATCATTTCCTCATTTTAAGTTTGTTAAAAAATACAAATTATAAAATCTTAAAAATTCCCCACGTTATTTATTTTTGTCTAGAAGCTCGCCCTTTGTTTGAGAGAACCTTTCAACGTACTATAATTATATTATGTATTTTATAATTTTGTATAGCTTTCTTTTCAAATTGAATAGCCCCACGTTGTGGAGTCAATTATAATTATTTGTTATTATTGAAGAACCCCACTTGTTGGGCGTCAATAATAAAATAAAAATGCCTTTCTTTATTTTATGAAAATTATTTTCTAAATCAGCCACAAGTTGTGAAGGCAATTATAAAATGGAAAAGTTCAAAAACTCTCTTTGTAAAGTTAGACAACTTCCAATGAAAATATTCAATAAGCTAGGCCTATTTTAAAGAAATCAATGACTAGGTCTTTGTTTCACAATGTTCCTTTATTACATGCAAAAGTGTTGCTGGTTCTTTTAAAGTTCTGTAGGCAATGTTCAGATTTAAGTTACAAAAATTTTTATAATTTTATAGAGCACTTAAAATATGTAATCACAAGATTATATTCTAACAAAATTAATAAATATATTTACAAGTGACAAATCATGACTCTATTTCTCGGGTTGAAAGGATCCTGGCCTATTAAATGTACAATCAGAAATATCAAATTTAAGTCTATACCAAATAAAATATCTAAAACTAGGGAATGTTATATTAGTTTAGATCTGTCAAATTACTTGGTTGGGTTAGATGTTGTGTTGTACTAATTATATTATTATTATTTGTGTTGCCAAATAAATGCATATCCAAGTATTGGCCTAATAATTAGAGTTTTATTACAGAATCCAAGGTATGTTACACATAGGTTCAAGGTACAAAATACGTACTACAAAAATAGTTTGTTAAGTACGTCTGAACAGTATAAGGTTTTAAAGCTGGATTACCAATTTTTAGTTCAACTATCCCGGCTTCTACAGACAGTGCCGTTGCAATTATCTTTAACAATTGTTTTCACTACTTGGTCCCGTAAGTGGCAGGTGTTTCTGGTCACATACACAAAAATATATTAAAAGTTTATTTTTATTGTTTTTATCGGAGATATTTATGTTTTCACAATGTTTATAATAATATTTAACCTTTATTAGTCTTAATTTGTCCGAAATACGTAATTATTTACTTTTATAAATCAATATAATTGTATCTTTATTCACCACAGAACACAATTGTAAAACAGCTGTCCTCAATGTATCTACGGTCGTTGTATTCAGTTAGCAGTTATGCAACTTTATTTCACAGCACACTCACCAATAACCTTACTTTGTTTGGTTTAACACTTTTTCAATTTTATAACACTTTTTTTTTTAATAAACTATACATTGCTTTTGAAATTTAACTCTATTACAACTTATATTACACAAATAATACATACGCTACTACTTATTTCGAAATGTGAAACATTTTGAATACGTAGTTAGGCTTAGGCTAGGCAAATTAAACTTGATTTGTATATAAAAAGGTAAGTTAAGTGTTACTTAGTTATAATATGAGTGTTTATCGTTATTTCTTTATTATCTACTATTTCCTGAAGTGAATTTACTTGTTTTTAAATTATGTTGTCTAGATCGAATTTGAGGTTAAATTTAGACTATCTTGTCAACATTAAGCCTAGGCCTACTTTTTCACAATCTTTTAAGTTAGTTTACCAGGACCCTTCAACTTTTTGTGAATTTGTTATATCCCAACTGGATCAAAATGTTATAACTGTCCTCCAAATTTATAATTTTTTTCAAAATTGTAATTTTTAATAAATTATAAATTTTTTCTATAACATTTTGCTCTATTATACAGGGTGTTGATTAAGTCTGGAACCGGTTTAATATTTCGTATATAAGGAAAATTTGAAGGTAGATGTGATTGAGGAACCTACTCTGTGTAAAAATACTATTTTATTAAGATATCAAAAAATCTATCCGCCATCTTGGATCCGCCATTTTGAATGTAACTTTGTTTTTTTTAAATAGGAAGGCGGTCATGTGATACATCATTTCAATGTAGAATTTCAAGAAAAAACCAACGGTGAAATTTGCACATCCATATTTTTAACCGATTAAAAATGGCGACCAAAAAACAACTAAATGGCGTTTTCCGATTTTGCCCCATTTTGCTGTACTATTTTTGTTTTAATATTAATTATTATTCTTTTTGTATTCAGAATTAAATAAGCTTTCAAACGATATGCCACACAACATTATTCGGTTGAACCACTTGAAATCAATGTTGAAAAAATCAAAATGGCTGTAACTCAAAAATGTTGAATACTCCCAATTATCGTCGTTCCAGACTTAATCAACACCCTGTATATACATTTCTTATTAACATTAACATTTCTTAAAATAACTTCTGAACACAAACATTATAAACTTTACAATTATACAAACTTTAAACAATTAACGAACTATAATTATCAGAAATCTAAGCAACAACTTTGTTTAATAAACTTCCTACTGCAATCTCCCTTTATTATTTACTTCTAACTTTAACATTGTTCCCTATCTGCAGTCTTCTCATGATATTTCTTTATACTGGTAATGTGAAACATTCCTTTTAATTTTGTTGGTCTATCAATATATGATAATAGATAAGTGGATTTTCCAATCTTCTCTTTAATTATATATGGTCCAGTATAAATCATAAATAATTTCGACATTTCTCCTCTGACTTGGTGTGAATACCCAGTTTCTTTTAACAACACCTTTTCTCCTGCCTCAAATTCTACCAATTTATGTTGGTTGTGGTAACGTTGATTTCTAATTGTGCCTTTTCTTCTAATTCTTTGTCCTGCCAATTCAATTTTAATCTCTAAATTTACATTTTCTTCTTCCAAAAGTCCAAAATTTAAAATATTATGCCAAAATCTAGGTGTCTTTACATCTAATTGCAACTCATTCGGGGTATACCCTGTAGAATCATGTGGTATTTCATTTAAATAGGTTACTATGATAGGTATATATCTACTCCAAGTTTTGTGGTTATTGTGGCAATACGTTCTAAGGCATCGTCCAATTTCCTTATGCACACGTTCAACCATATTGCTGTTAGGCCTCCTTACTGGTGAATATATTGGTATAATGTTTTTCTCTGTTAAATATCTAACCCAACGTTGGTTAGTGAACTGTGTACCATGGTCGGATTGTACTCTATTTACATTACCATACTTTGATATATATTCTTCCATACTTTTAATGGCACTCATGGTAGTTGCCTTCTTTAATGGGTAGGCCTGTACAAATTTTGAAAAAGTATCCATAATCACAAATAAATATTTAACGCCTCCTGTTCCTGTTGGTAAAGGTCCATAAAAATCAATAGAAATTTGGTCGTTTGGTCTGCTAGTTTTGATACTTTTCATCTCTCCAAAGTTTGTCTGGTTTGTAGTCTTGCATTTCTGACATAACTCACATATCCTAATTATATTTTTAATTTGCTTGTTCATCTTCTCAAAAGTACAATCTTCCTGTATAATTTTAGTACATTTTGCAACACCACAATGTAAATAATATTCATGACACGCAGTTACCAACTTATAGACTAAATTCTGTGGTATCACAATTCTCCAATTCTCTTTACATTTTCTAAAAAGTACTCCTTCTTCTAATTTATATAAATTTTCGTAATTTTGGATGTTATCAATTATGGCTTTAGTTTCCACGCTTTCTTGTTGCTCAATGTCTAAATTTCTTAAATTTTGCATAAAATTTTGATCTACAATTCTTTCTAAATGGGCTATAATAATTTTCTGGTTTTCATTTTCTAAATATTCATTTCTTGTATCGCATGGATTTCTACTTAGAGTGTCGCTTACAATATTTTCAACTCCCTTACAATGTTCGATTTCGAAGTCATATTCCTGGATTAGGAGTATCCATCTAGACAATCTTGAATTTAGTAATCGACATTTCTTTATAAACGTTAAAGCCTGATGGTCGGTAATAATTTTAATCTTGTGTCCCAAAATTAGTGTTCTTGCCTTTTGTAGACAGAATAAAATATCTAGCATCTCCTTCTCCGTCGTAAAATAATTAACTTCTGGTCCTTTCAACGTTCTACTCATAAACATAATGGCTCCTTTTTCCCCATTATCCTGTACTTGATATAGGTGTCCTCCTATTGCAAAGTTGCTACTATCTGTCTGCAACACAAACGTTTTATTCTGGTCCGGGTGTCTCAACATAACTGTGTGTAGAAATACTTCTTTTAAATTTTTAAATGCTTCCTCCTCTACCTCTGTCCATTTGAATTTTACTTTCTTCGATGTTAGATGTAGTAGTGGTTTTACTAAATCTGAATATTTGTTGACAAATTTATTATAAAAATCAGCTAGGCCTAAAAATGCTTTCATTTGCTTATGACTTTTTGGAGATGGAAAATTTCGAATTGCTTTGACCTTCTCATCGTCTGCTATTAAACCTGTAGTTGTCAATTTAAAACCTAGAAATGGAATTTCTTTTCTGCAAAAAATGGATTTCTCAAATTTTATTGTCATGTTTGCAGATATAAATTTTCCAAATATTTTGCCTAAATGTAATAAGTGTTCTTCAAAATTATCCGACATGCACACTAAATCATCCACATACATCATCGTAAAGTCTTCGATTTCATCTTTCATGACGTGGTGTAGTCCCCTTACTAGAGCTGCTAATGACGTCGATAGGCCATATGGTGTTACCTTAAAATGGTACACCCTACCTCTGTATTGGAAGGCCGTGTACTGTCTTGAATTTTCTTCCAATGGAATCTGCCAAAAACTGTTTGTCAGGTCGATAGTAGTCAACCATTCTGTAGCCTTTGCCTTGCTCAAGATCTCATTTATCCCTCTATTGCATTGATAGTCAGGAATTATCAATTCATTGATGCACCTAGCATCTAAACATAACCTAACCTCATCATTCTTTTTTATGACTACCACAATTGGATTTATGTATGGGCTATTGCTCTCTTCTATAATGTCTTCTTTCAACATATTCTGTATTTCTATATGGACCTTTTCTTGATACTTTAAGGGTATTGGGTAGCTTTTTTGACAGAAAAATTTATTGTCTTTAATTTGAATTCCATGGTTATAACAGTTACATCGTCCAGGTTGTTTAGAAAAAACGGTTTTGTATCTAACTAAAATGTCGCCTAATTGTTTTTTCTGTTCTCGGTTTAATAATTCAATTTTGCTTACTTCTTTCCGAATAGTTTCTTCTGTAATTTGGTTATTGTTTTTGGTAGTTACCTCGTAAGTTTTTATGTCGTAGATTTTTTCATTTCTTGTCCAGTTATCATAATATTTATTTATTTCCAATATACCGTATTCCTGACCTACTATTTCATTTCTAATTCCGTCTTTACTTTCTTTACCCATTTTAATTTGCACATTCTTACTATCATAATTAATAATTATATTATTTTCGTCGAAGTTCAATCTCATTTTCAATTCCTTTATACTATCCATGCCTATGATCACTTCTCGTAACAAATCTGGTACCACTAAAAATTGTATTGCGCATGATATTTCTTCTAACTGTACGTTTAACATTATGATACTTTCTATACGTCGACTCCTTTTTCCAGTTGCCGTTACAACATTTAATCCTACTACAGGTAACTCTTCATATCTACCTAACCTAATCTTATTTTGTTCAAACCATTCCTTTTGTATACAACTTGCGTTACTGCCTGTGTCTATTAAACCTTTTATTTTAATTTTTCCTAACTGCATTTCAATTTCTGGACTATTATTTTCATATTTATTATTTCCTATGGCAGTATTCTCCTCCTTGTCACATTCTGTTAAAAAATCTTTATCACATAAGACTGTGGTTATCACTATTTCACTTTTTGGCTTAGGCCTATCCTGTTTTCTAAATTTGTCGTCTATTACTTGTTGCACTGGAATATCTTCCTTTACCTCTTTGATTTTTCCCTCATCATAATTTTCAATCTTACATGATGTTCCAGTGCTTTCTAGTTTAAAGCCTGGGTCGTTGTACAAATTACTTCTTCCCTCTGTTCTGGTTCTGCCCTAATCATATTTATTGCGGTATTGTTTTCTTGTTCCCTAGGTTCTGGATTTCTACGAAATTGTACCATGTTGTGTCTAGGCGGACTGTTTGGTGTAAACCTGTTAGGTATGTTTTCGTTCCTTGGCCTATACTGTTCCCTGTTAAAATTTCCTTGGTATGGTGGTCTATTTTGAAAATTGTTTTCCCTATATGTTGGCCTATATGTGTTATTTCTGCTGTTAAATTGTCCAAAACTATTAAAATTGCTATTGTTGTTATTTCTAATTGGTTGTGTGTTCCTATCCTTGTATTGTGGTTTAAATTTAAATTCGTTTTCAGTTTGTCTAAAATTTTGCCTTACTTGTTCGTTTCTTTTAATTGTTTCATTTTTCTCTTCGATGTCTTCTTCGTTTAAAAATCTTTCCATGTCTCTAATAGAAGTAATCTTCTGTACTCGTCGTGCATCTCTAACTTTATCATCGAAATGTCTAGCTAATCTCCGTACTACTTCGTCTTCCGATGGTGTCGGAGTCAAATTTCGCATGACTATAACTTTCTCAATAAAATATTCTGCCCTACTTAATTTACCATCCCTTCTGTACTTTTCTACCTCTAATCTGTTTCTAATCCCGTTCTGTACCTCATCATTCCAATATTTCTCAAGCAATCTTTCCTTAAATGTCTCTATATCTTCTATATCCTCTCTAACTATTTGCCACCACCTAGCTGCGTTTCCATCCATTGATAAATCTATTATTTCTCTAATTGTTTGCATTTCCCTATTTTCTCTAACTCCCTTTTCCTGAATTTTCTCAATATATCTTATTATCTGTTTCAAATACTCGACAGGGTTATTTGATTTCCCATCAAATTTAGGTACGCTTGAATTATTTGTGTTTTCACAACTAACATATAGAATTTGTGGATTACCACCCATATTTTTATTTTTTCTAACACTTTCCTCTGTTTCATTTAACCTTATACCAAATCTATCTAAATTCTTTCCCATTTCTATAATTTTATGGTCAACAGTTTGATCTAAGCTAGTTATCTGTTTATTTATATCTAACTTCAAGTTTACAATTTCTGTTTTGGTAACATCATTTTGCTTACTAAGTTTGTCCTCCAATTCCTGACATGTTTCCT